>ML685771.1:19650136-19673673 GCA_007922175.1 Pelusios castaneus
TCCCACTTCGTCAGACGTCTGACGAAGTGGGATTTTCTCCCACGAAAGCTCATGCGATTAATAAATCTGTTAGTCTTTAAAAGTGCCACAAGACTCTTTTGTCTTTATTATTCTGGTGATTTTTGCCATGTTACTTAGCTAAGAGGAACATCTATGCCCTGAAAATCTGAAGTAGTGCATTCAGAGAATATGGCAGACTTTTTCCAGTTTGTTTCTGTAATTGGTTCTCTCTTCCATTGGGTGGCCTGAGGTGTGAAATGTAACAAGACAGAATCTCTGAGTGAGCGATAATGTCCAGTTGTCTGAACTCTAGGCATCTGCTCCGTGTGAAGCAAGAAGATCTCTCAAACCCATACGACTGACTCTGTTATCCTGCACCTCATGTAGTCATGTACACCAGGACACATTGGGTATAAAGTGCTCCCGGATGAGAATGCTAGTACAGTTCCTGTCCTGTGTTATAAATGGCTTCACAAGATGCAGAGGAGTGAAGTCCACAATCCTGTTGCACCTGTGCTGCATTCTGTTAACAAGCAGTTGTGTTTTAAACATTTTTCTTCTGTCATTAAGTAACTGTCATTACAGTTCAAACAGGCTCTACTGCTGCTGTGTACGTGGTTGAAATTTCTAGTATTATCTAGCCACTACCTCAGTTTGTAAAGAAAAAGCTGAAGTATTGAATGGATAGTCAGTGTGGTGAACTGGTTGGAAGATTAGAATGAGCATCAGGATTCTTGGGTTCTGCTCCCCATCTGTGCCATTGGCTTTTTCTGTGGCACTAGCTCTGTCATTTATTCCTTCTTCTTCTTCTTTGACGTATCTATCTGTAGAATGGGGAAAATACTTAGCACTCGAAAGGGCTGTTGGTATAGTTTGATACGTGTTTAGAAAGTGCTCTGAGGTTCTTGGATGAAAGCTGCTATAGAAATATTATTGTATTTAAGTCTCTTTTTTGTTGCATGAGACAATGGGTAATAATTAGATAACTCAAATATTTACCGATGTAGCAGGTAGAATACAAAGGGGGGAAATGACTTCATAACAACCCTCATAAAAGTCATAATGTTGCCATCTCTTTCCTTAGCTGGGCTTTGGATTTTTAACACCTCACACTGGGCTGGATCGCCTCAGGCTATGCGAGTCATGTTCCTTATTGATATGATGTGATTGAAAATGACAAAACTCATGCACTTGAATGTGCTAAACCAGTATCCAGCATGTCATGAAACCATTGGGCTCTTCCTGGTAAACTTTCTAGAACAAAGCACAGAAGAATTTGTGACCATTGTTTGACACCTGGTCTGTTTGTGCCTCTGCAGTCATTCAGGTCCTCAACAAATCAATCTGATGCTCAGAGGAAGAAGTGGAAGAATCCAGCCCACGGGCATGAATCCCAGTCAGATCACTTTGTATTTAAAGTTCTAATAAGCCTGAGACAAGAAGGAAGATTTTTCATCTCAGTCAAGGAGCTATATTCAGTGGGGTGGGCTAATGGATGAATTTTGTGACCAAAATGTGAGCTAACATTGTGCTGTATGTACATGTTTGTGTAGCACTATTGTTGAGTAAAGGGAATGTCTCAGACTTGCATCCATATTTATCCTGTTGGAATAGCATCACATTATTTTTCATAGATGAGAAAGTGGCAGCTTGATTTTTAAACCCCAACTGCTGGGCGAAGTTCTTCATGCTAAAAATAATGGGTTGGCAGTCTCTTTGTATAGGAAGATATCCCTGCAACAGACCACGCTGCCAACTTTGCCCTCATATCTACACTAAACACAAACAAAACATTAATTGTTTTATTGTTGTAACAAGCCATAAATCCAGGTCTCTGTTCAGTCTATGATTTTTAGTGTTTAGCAAAATCATGAATTTAAGCTCCCAGGCTCATCTTTTGTAAGTGCTGTGCAGGTTTCCTTTGAGGATGAGGTCTGATAGGTTGGTTATAGAATGATCACTCTGTGAAAAGTTTTCATCTGTGAAAAGTTTTCACCCCAGGTGATACAGGGCTTTTATCTTTTTCCTGTGTGAGTTCAAGAGTGTAATGATTGTTTGGTTTCACCTACATAGTTGCTATTGGGTTGTGTAGGATACTGGCTGAGATAAATACCACATGTTGTGAAAGGCATGTGTAAGACCCATGGATCTTGACAAGGTATGTTCAGATGTGTGGATGTTGATCATTGTAGTGTGGAGATATGTCTGTAGGTTTTGCATCTGGTGTTATGGCAGGGTTTGGCGCGTTGGTGTATCCTAGTCTGTGGGGAGCCTGCTTCTGATGATGAGTTTGGTGAGGTTGTTTGAAGACCAGAAGAGTGTGTTCAGGAAAGATTTCTTTCCGGACGGGTTCCCCATTGAGCCTGAGTTGTAGGAGTTTGATGATACCCCATATGTGTTCCAGTACAGGTTGGTAAGTGACAGCTAGATGTGGGTGGCCGGAGGGGATATATTTCTGTACTGAAGCAGGTTCTCTTGAGTATTTGGGTGGTCTATACCATGATATGATCTCCATCTCTGATTGAATGTTTGGTGAAGGTGGTTTTGAGAGTATCAAGGTGTATCCCCCAGCCATTTCACCTTGAAATATGTGTGAACTGCTTAAATAAACAATCTGGTCCACCTTGTATTTAGCTACAACACAAAAGTCTGGTTTATACTACAGTACACCCCTGAGCAAAAGTTATACTGGTCTAAACCTCCCCCCCGTGTAGACAGGTCTGTACTAGCAGGAGAAGCATAGGAGATGCAGCTGCACTGATACAGCATTTTACATGTAAACTTGTCCTGAGTGAGTTTCCCAGGCCTGAAGAAGAGCTCTTCCACCAGCAGAAGTTGGTTCAATAAAATATATTACTTCACCCACTTTGTTTCTCTAATACCCTCAGACCAACATGACTACAACAGCATTCCATATTGCAGAGTTAGTCATTCATGAGTTAAAGGACAGTCATAGACCTTCTCTCCTTAACTTAATCTCCTCCGCTAGATGGCACTTTTAATACATAGCAGAGGCAAACCCTGCACTTCCTATCAGGGCCCCACATCACCTGCTATTAGAATTAAGTAGATTACTGTTGGTAAGTGCCCACAAGAAAGAAGGTTCAGTTTACAGCAACGCCAAACCATCTATCACAGCTGCTGGTCCCTTTTACATGAATCATAGATTATATCCCTAGTCCAACACTGCATACATTTGACATTACAAATAGGGTGGAAGAGTCATACTGATTTGGGGGCAGAGGGGAATTGGTTCCTTTCTTCTCCAGAAATCAAAGGTTGTAATGTTATTTAAACAGCAAGTTCTTTGCTAAGGGTTCAAGCAGCAACCATGGGCTTACATGATTTCATCGGCATACTCTATGCCTCTGCTTGCCCCCCCAACCCAGCTTATTTTCCATGTTGTCTGGGCTCTATGTACCCACTGAGCAGAGAAGGAAGGTAGAGCGCGTATAAATAAAATGCTGCCTTCCACCAAAAACTGACAGCAACAGAGAGCCCAGTGAAAAGGGAACTATGGGAGAAATGCAATAAATAATGCAAAGAGAAATGGGAGGTTGAAAAGAGCAAGGTAAAAAGATAACCCGGTAATAATAGGAAGAGAGTGCCATTTAGAAAGTAGTATTTTGCACTTACCTGGTATGCTTCATTCCTATTTCAAAGCACTTTACAAACAATGTTCCCATGAAATAGACATGTATGATACCTATTTTATACATGAGGGAACTGAGAAGCATAAAGACTTATTCATCCAAAATCACTCTGGATCTGCCCCAGTAGGAAATTTTAAGAGAAAAATAAAAAAGGACAAGGAATTATTCCTGCTTTGTTACACTAGCCAGCCAAGCCATATTTGAAACCAATTTGGATGGAACCACGCTTAACCAGAGAGCCAACTGTGTTTTCAAACATGGATCAAAGCCGCCTGGGCTGAATCTCCACCATAGCAGAGTGACTGAGTAGATAAAACCCTTCTCTTTCACCTTCCAGATGAAGAGTCAAGTTTCATTGAAGCGGATTTTGTGGTAATCTTAAATCATTCACTTGTTTCAATAAATACACAACTTGACTTTTGCTACTTAGTACATATTCCTCACAACATTCAGCCTCTTAAATTCTTGCTCTACACAGGAACCTTAATGAGGTCAGGAAAGATGTTCTGGTGTTAGAGCACCAAATAGTAACCTAGGGGATTGAGGTTCAATTCCCAGCTCAACCAACAAATTTCCTGTGTGATCTTGGGCTAGTCACTTCATCAACCTCAGCTCCCTGTCTGTTAAATAAGGATAGTGCTTGTCAGTGTCGGTGTGAGGATAAAATCCATTGTGAACTGCACAGGGTAAGATTATAGTGATGTGGTCCATCAAAGTACCTAGACGGAACTGCACACACAGTGCTGTACAATAATCAAAGAAGACTAAACCGAATTCTCTCTCTTCCAACAAACCCTAGTTACAGGACAAAATGTATTGCCATCTGTTTACGTTTCCAGGCCTTTTTTGAGTCAAGAGCTTTGCTCAGGGACTTCTACTTGAGCAGCCTGTGTTCGGAACCAAAATTATTCAGTGAGTCCACAAAAAAGCCTGTAAGCCATTTGTCTTGATAGTGTCTTTGCTGAAGGACACCATTCAGCGCTAGCAGGCTAGCAATTAGCATGATTAAAAATTCACTATGAATGGACTAGGACTATTCAAAATAAATCAAATAGTTTTGCTTCACTTATTTTGATCTTTTCTATCTATTTCTGTAAATCCTGTTGTAAATGCATGAGGCGGAAATGTGTGAGTTCAGTGTTAGAGTGAAACCTTCACATCACCCTGAAAGAAGCAGCGCTGAAGCGCCTTGTGTAAGTGGTTTATAAATGTACAGCTGTTGCTTAAATTGCACAGCTTCTGCAAAATAAGACAAATGCTGGATTTGAAAATAGAAATGGGTGGGCAGTGAAACAAAAGTCTGCCTTTCTGGGAAGGTACCATGTAGCCTAAGTTTTCTAATTTCCTGGTAGTTTGGGGTCAGAAGTTCAGTAACATAGCTGTATTCCTCAGAACATCAGGAAGTCATACAAGCAAAAAATACAGAAGTAAAACATTCTGCATTATGGGCTAGACAGATCTCAGAGCTCTCTACTTTGCTTCAGAAGAGTGGAGAGAGAGGGCTGCAGCCTTTTTTTACATAAGTACAATCAGCATGTGGAATTCACTGCCACAAGATATTCTTCAGAGCAAAGAGCTTAGAAGGATTCAGAAAAGGATTTGATAATTGTATGAATAATAATTTTCTCTCTTATTAAACTCAGGTTTAAGAGATTTAAATCCTCATGCTTCAGACTTTAAATTGCTTGGGGTTAGGCAGAAATTTTCTCTATGGGCAAATTATTCTATAAAGGTCTGTTGTGGGATTGATGCATATTCCTCTGGAACATCTGGTTCTGGGTTCTGACTGCTGTGAAGGATTGAATACTTGACTAAGTGGTCCCTTGTTCTGATTGTGCAGGGCAATTCTTGTGTCCACAGTTATATGCTATATAATGCCTCACACTTTTATAGTACCTGACATTCAAGGATAGCAAAGTATTTTACAAATAATTTTAATCTTTACACTTCCATCACTTAAATGAGTATTTTGCTCAAACTTGATTGATTGCACCAGCATTGACATGGCTGATTAATTGAGCAGATTATATATTGAGTATAGATGATCATCTGCATAAACACCTCTATAAATAGCATTTAAAATGACTTGGTATAATGATATAAAGTAGGGGTACCTTGGCAATAAAAAAAATCATGGATATCCAAGTGTTTTTGCTCATTTGCTGTGTGTAACATCCCACATTTACTCTTCTTGAATCTGTCTAGTTACTTTTATGTCCACCATTGCTATAGTACATGAGCACCTCATAGACATTAATGAATTTATACTCAAGACCCTTGTAAGGCATGAAAGTATTATCTACTTTTTATGGAAGAGGAGCTGAGGCACAGAGAGGTGAAATGGCAAAGCAGGGAACTCAATCAAATCTCCAGAATCAGTGCCCTGGTCCAGTGCTGTAACTACAAGATCCTCCTTCTCTTTTACCTCTTTCACCCACGCCTTTTTCCTGCCATTGTACCTTTCTGTTATGTCACTAGTGGGTGTGTGACCATGATGTTACACTATGGGGACTATATTTGGCCTTACTATGTTAGCATAACTCTGCTGGCCTAACTGAATTGTGCAGGCACAGCCTACACCAATGGAAAGGATTTTCAGTCAGTGTAGCAACACCGCACCACCTTCCCAAGTAATGTTAGCTTTGTCAGCTGAAACTTTGTCCCGTTGACCTAAGTATCTTTGTGCTGAGGGGTAGGTTGGTCAGGGTGTGTTTTTTCATACCCTTGACCAATGCAGCTATGTTGACCTAAACTTCTGAGCGTGGCTCAACTCCTAGTGGAAGAAAGTCTAAACCTAAAGTAATTTATATGGACAGGATGCTAGATAAAGGAATAAATTACATCCGTTTATATTCTCTTGGATTAATTTCTGAATGTGGCCTGTAGTTCAGCATTTGAATCTGGGTTTAAGACGGTGCTGTTCATAAATCACAGCAGTTAGACAGTTAGACAAAATGGCTTTTCAGTACTTCTTCCTCTCTTGATGTGTATGTCTGCTCTGATGCTTCCTTGCCACAGAAGGGCTTAAAATTAAATGTTATAACCCCAAAGTAGGCTCAGTCCCTTGCCAAGTAGCACAGAGATACCTTTCAGCTCTGTAACCAGCACAATATGGCTCATGCCAACATGGCAGGAGATCAAAGGCACTGTGTAACTAAACAGAACTTGGCATTTCTCAATAGCCATCAGTGGCATGGAGGAAATTTCATGAATATTGCAGAGTAAATGAAATTATTGTACCAGTGCCTTTAGTTCCACACTGCCTCCAGGGTTGAAAGGGCAATTTGCAGCACGTGGCTTTTTAGTTCATGAGATGCCCTCTGTGACACCACTTAGCAAAGAGTCATAAATCTTAGAAAGAGGGAAGTGCAGTGCATAGGGGAATTAAAAACTTTCATTCTGAATTAGAGAGTGAGGCGTCATCACAACTCTAAATGGGTATATAATGTTAAAAGCTGATTATCCGTAAACCAACAGATCCCAAAACAAGTGTGGAGGTCGCAGTGGAAACTTTGGTGTCCTACTGCTCTTTCTTCAGATACATTCTGGACTGTTTATGGGTTTCAGCCTTTGGTGGGAGTTATAAAAACTAGAGCATGTATGTAGATAACTACCAAGCGGGTGTTAAACAACCATGTCATTATTCTTCTATGGTGCTTATATAACAGAAGAATGCCACTGCTTTGTAGGTGGTTAGCCACATATATGTATGGAAGGGTATACATGCATCTCTGCAGTCTCCAGAGAATTAACAATGTGAGTAATAATGCTGACACTTTGTACTCATATAGCACCTTAAATCCAAATATCTCAAAGCGCTTTGCAAACATGTGGAGAAGATCACGTGAGTATATTTTTGGTCTCCAAAGAGTAAATCCACAGTTACATTAATACTTTACACTTACGGGGTGTCTTAGATCCAAAAACGTCCAAAGTACTTTTCTGTTATGAGTAAATTAAAACTCGTTACATTCTTGTGACATAGTGGTTATCATCATTTAGCAGATGGGGAAATTGAGTTGGCTAATGGCACAGAGTGAATCTGTGACTGAGGCAGGAACTGAACCCAGGAGCTTTGACTCCCTGCTCCTACTAACCACTAGAGTATGCGCCTTGCTGTATGATTTATTATATGCATCGCACTAGATCAACAGATGTTTAGCAACTCTGAAAGCTTCTCCTGTCCCCAGCTGATTGATGCCCTAGCTATTCCTCTCTGCAGGGCTTCTTAGGACCCAGCTGTTAACGTCAGCCAGTGTCCTTGTTATTTTGAATTTCTGGGAAAACTAGCACATTGCAGTCCAGAATATTTTCATTTTGATGTGACATATCCAAATGTCATTCCTTCGCTAGTAACCGCATTCTGAATCTGCACAGCAAACCAACCTGAACTGGAGAGGTTCTTTGATGCTTCTTTGTAATTTAAACAGGCTGAATGAATTGACACTGTGTGACGGGTCATGTCTGCAGAGATTTCCATTCCTAACAAACAGATTATAAATAACTGGATTTTTTGACCTTTGTTGTTTCTCAGACAAGAATGTTTCAGTTAATGAGGAATTGCCATGTAATGTCTCCTCTCTATAGGTAGTCTGTGCTTTCAGCTATCACGGCACATTCCCGGAGCTAGCATGCTAACCTCACTCTGTCCCTTTGGGGGTGAGAGCTAAATCCAGTCCCGAAGGAGTGCCATCCACAGTGATCTTTCACTGAATGTTATGACAAATGAATTATGAATATTCTGTCATCAGTTCAGTGCTGGAAGTCAGTTGCTCATATAAACAGCCCTGCTTTGATATAGAACATATTTCCTTTGGGTGAATTAAAAAGAGCTCATTTGTGAACCCCAGGGGCCCTTTCTTGTAGTCCAGCTTCCCATCATCTGACATACTGGGGTTCTTTCTTGAATAATGAGGGCTGGGCCTTAGCAGATCCCCAACATTGCAGCCGGATACTGTGTGTCCTTGAAGTATACTTCTTGGAGATTATTAATCATTTATTAAATGAAAAGATTGGAATCCCCCAAATCCTTGGAGTCTCTAACATGTTCAGCTATGTGTTCCTGCCCTCATACTCTGCCTCTCCCTATCCTCGGTATACTTTACTCCCACTTGTTATATCTCAGCCCTGTTTAAACTGTAAGTTCTTTGGGGCAGAGGCTGCCTTTCATTTTACATGTGGACAGCTCCAAAGACATGAGGGACCAAATGGGACTTTGGTGAGCTATTGTAATACAATTGTTACATAACAATTCTACTCTGAAGAATGAATCTCTCCAGATCAGCTCTTCATGTGTGTTCAGAGACATATCTACTTATTTTAGTGACCAAAAAAAAGGTTTGACTTTTTTTGTCCTTGTCCTGCAAAGCTAACTTAGCTGGGAGAGAAGAAGCTGGAGTCTCTTTTTTCTTGGGTATTACCACATCAGAATTGTTTTTTAAGTCCCAGTCAGTCACACCTGTGCAATAGGGCTGCAGAGGTGACATTGAGAACCTAATCTGAAGGCAGTGGGGTTGCATCTGTATAGCTAATCTCTATTGATTGTGATGGTGGGAGTGAGCAGAAAAGGACCCACCTTGACTCTAGGGGCCAAGGCTGAGTTGCAGGGCTTTTAGTCAGAAAAAAAACATCTTTTTTGAAGGGAAACAGCACAACTAATATGGGAAATGTTCAGATACAAAGTTAGGTCCCCCACAATGCCATTTTAACAAGTCACTTTAGAGAGAAGAGCTCTTCTTTTAAACGCTCTGTGCTGTTCTCACGATCACTTACTATCCCTTTACTCAAAACCTGTGAAGTTTAGGTGGCTGTGGAGATTACTTTAGCATTAAAGTCAAATGACATCTGGTTAAAAAAAAATCCATATATTCAATACTCAAAGTATAACCACCAGCAAAAAAAATCCAATGCACAGCATCTGACAACTTTTTTGACTATTTAACATATGATTTATTAATTTATTTATTTATTAAATAAGTGCAATCAGAGATTTCACTTCATAAAATTACCAGAAACATCATGTTATGTATGTGTAGGGAAGAGAGGTTCACACTTTAATTTGGTACCAGCCTGTTTAAATAGAGGGATCTGATGATTATATTACTGTATGGTCCTCTAAAAAAAGAGAATTATTTAGTGATTATTGTTCTGTCTGTTATAATGATTTTTAAGCCTGTTAAAATATTCTAAACAAATAGGTTTTTTTTGTTTTTTTTTTTAAATTAATGTTTCGAATGCTGCCATATTCAGAAAAAAAGCCTGTGCCATTAGGGACAAGAACATGTTCAATATTTAACAAAATGCTACAAAATGATATCAGCTGGTTGGGTCTGGGACTCTCTTTTTGTTGATATTTGTAAAGCTGTTAGCACAATTGGGTCCCACTCCATGATTTGGGCTCCCAAGTCAACCTAAATTACTCCATGTCTACACCTGACGTCCATTAAGTCGACTTAAGAAATTCCTTAAGTCGACTTAAGGAACGCTTAAGTCAACTTAATAAGACCCCTCCATTAGGTTGACTTAAGCCATAAGTCGACTCCTTAAGTCGACTTAAAGATGTTGTGGACATGGAGTAACCCTTAAGGGTGGTTAGGTTGACTTAACAAAGTGTTCTAAGTCGACTTAACTTTTTCTGGTACAGATATACCCCTAGATGCTGCTGCACTAAAAATAATATTAATTCAGGTATAATATAGAAAAGGTGCTCTCATATATAATATTTAAAACATTCCATTTAAAAGAATAGCTATAATCATTTCTGTAATATTCAGCCTTCAAGAACTTCATTGATCTTAATTCTCAAGTGTTTTTTTTCCTGCCATATTTCCTTCTTTGTTTAGAACAACTTCCCTATTTCACTTAAGGCACAGGAAATAGTATTTGAGGTCCCAGCCCCTGTGTATGTCTCTCTCTTTTTATAGAAGCCTTAAAACAGGATATCCCACATTTCAAAATAAACATAACATTTTGTTTTTAGAAAACAGGAAAGGCAGGTCCTGGAATGGATAGCAATAAAGATTGTTACTGAGATTTCTGAACCTGGATCTGAAATGTTAGCAAAACCATGAACCTTGTCTTTTGAAGGTTTGCAAGAAAAGGAAGCCGTAGCAGGAAATGTCAAAAGGAACCTGTTTTCTTTCCTTTGTCTAAGGACTTATCTTATCATCCACTAACACTGTCACTTCAAATGCAGATTAAGTTCTAAGCATCAGGAGGAAAATTCTTTTTATAAAAACACACGTTTAGATATTAACTCTGCTGACTGACACAGAAATACAGACAAAACAAAGTTTTCATTATGCAGTGATCAACCCATGCAGCCGTTCCTGCTCTGAAAGATAAATAAATCTTATTAAAAACAAAGCAAACTAAACCAGAACTACTATAGTCTTGGTGCAAAAGTTTAATGAGCCATCTATAGCTCATAATATCAACTGTTGATGGGTCTGCCAAGTTGCAGGCATATGCTAAAGTGTGGCTCTGCTCTGACAATTGATGAAAAATAGGAGCCTCTTTCTCAAGAAAGCCATCTGCTCCTGATAGAGACATACCTGAGTAGTTCCACCTTTTTCTGCCCCTATTAGCTTTGCACAGTTATTGAAAAGGGATATAGATTCCATTCTGCTTTCTGTATTGCCAGTGGAATTGTGACTGGATTGCATACTGCTTCATGCAGCAACAGTGGGATTTTGGAGCTTTTAGCATTTGATACATTAAGCCTTCTTTCAGGAGGGTTTTTCTGCATGTAAAATATTTTTCAGAGCCATTTCCAGCTCTCTTTCTGGAATCTGCCACCTAACACCTCCAAAAAAGTGTCTTGTTTTGGATTCGTTTCCCCTTTTAGTTCCCTCTCCCACCCATAATGCCTCGTCGACTGAGTTTTGAGCAGGGAGAGCTCAGGAGGAAGCCACTGGGGATTACACCCTCTTCTCTGAGCAAGTGATATTAGGAGGCATGCTGAGGAAGCGACAAGTGGATCCCCCACTACACCAATCTGTGGGCCTATCACAAGGAAAGCCCTCCACAGCGCTCCCAGGTGGGGAACTCTGGGGGTTGCAAATGTGGAGGGTGTCTACGCAACTTGGTAGCCTCTCTTCAGAGTCACTAAATAGTCCTTAGAGCTCAGGGCCATACGGCCTAATGGCCACAGAGTCTTCACACAAGCAATAAGCAGCCCTTTCGGGTCAGGGCAATCCGGCCCAGCGGCCGCAGAATCAATGCAAAGTCTATTACAAGCACTTGTGAGACAGGGCAGTATGGTCTAGCGGGCACAGCATCTATCACAAGCCCCTAGGAGATAGGGCAGTATGGGGCAACTACCCCAGGGACAGGTCATCCCAGGTAGGGGGACTCAGGCCCTCCTGCACCACCGAGCCCCAGTGCAGGGCCCTATCAGTGCTGGGAGTACAGCGCCAAGTCAGTGGGGATCCAGAACACAACACACTGACTTTGAATGCAGCCCTCACACAGTTCCCCCATCCAAGGCCCCTGGGCTACTTCCTACTCAGGTCATTGCTGCCATACCTCCATGAAGCTTCTGATTGTCCCTTCCAGCATCTGACCCCAGTAGCTCCTCCTCAGGGTACTGGGGTCCCCTGGTAGCCACAGGTACCTGCTCATCTGCCTCCCGGCTGCTCACAGATAATGGCTGCTCTCCCTCAAGGTCTCCCGGCTTGTTCCTGCTCTCTCACAGGGGCTCTTATGGGACCTGCTCAGGAGCCTCCAGCAGGCATCCTTCCTCCACACTGGTCAGCCCCAACTGAGCTGGGCTGCTCCTATTTATACTAGAGCAGCAATCCGAGAATGCCCAGTAGGGCTTAAGGGGCTGGGCTTCTGCCACCTACAGGGTCTGCTGGGCTGTTCCAGTGCGCGGCAGGCCTGCCCCATCCCAGGGCCTAAACCACCCCTTTACATGTACATGCAGCAGTCGCTGATGCTACCACAGCCACGAACCAATAGGACACATACCCAGTCATGCTGCACAAGATACCAGGTTAGGCCAGAAGATACTTTCCTCCACAACTCCTCCTAGATCTTCTCATGCAAACCCAGTTTCTCAGCTCTTACACAAGAATGGAGGGGTGTGGAGCAATTGACCCTAGAATGTGTGGTGGAGGGAAGCCTAGAGTAGTACATTTCATAGTGTCTAGGAACCAAATGCAGAGGAATTAAACCCAGGAGAGAGTGCCTTATCTGTACTTGTGTGTGTATGCTGGCTGCTCTACCACACAAGCCTCAATATCATCAGTGGACTTAGTAATGAAGATTAAGAATAGGACTGTACATGTACCTAAAAGAGATGAGGTGGCCTGATGAAATTTCCATGTGTGCAGAATGTGGAGAATTGGATTTGGGGGTGACTGGAGTCTTCCCATGGGAAAATCAGCTGTGACACCAGGGGACCAGGTGCCAACTCAAGCCAAAGTCCCCAAGTCCCAGTGGAGCTCTGACCAATATGTGGCTGGGTTCAGTCTGGCTCACTTGTGTGGTCATATTGTTTAAAAAAAAGGGATTAGAATGATAAGAATATGCTTCGTGTTTAGACTTTATTGAATGCTTGTGAGTTGCTGCATACATGCAAAAATCTCACTTATAACATCTATATGTCTAATTATAAGGTAATATTTGAACACTTGTATTGTGAGTTTCTCTGACTCTAAATCACCAGACAGGAAAGAGACATTAATTAGTGATCTTTAACTGAAGGAGTTTTGTCTTGTCCAACAGGATAGGCCTGTTGACATCAGTCAGATTATTGTGCTGAGATGTTAAAGAGGACAAAAGTTACTGGTGATTCTTCCTTCCCCACCATGGAAATGAGCCATGTAGGTGTATTCTGCCTCTCAGCTGAATTTTTAGCTCAGAGCACAAAAGGGTGATAAAAACCCTTAACAGGAAAGAACTGTATCTTTGTGTCATTTGGACTCTGGGGGCAAGGTTTACTAGGCATAAGCAAGAGAACTTCAGTGGTCTAGTACCCCAATATAGAAGCTTCTATTACTTTGTGTATATATGTTTACCTGTTTGTTAACTCTCATGTTTCCTTTTCCTGCTTAATAAATCTTTATGTAGTTCATTATAGGATTGGCTACAAATATTGTTTTTGATGTCTGCTCTCAGTGCAATTGACCTGGGATAAGTGACTGGTCCATTGGGACTGGGAATGATGTGAATAGTGCTGTGATTCTTGGTGTAAATTACTGTCTATCACAAAAGTGTGCTCCCTTGCGTGGTGAGATAGATCAGAGTGCCCAAGGGGACTGTCTATGTTTAGGCTGTTATAAAGCTTGACAAGTTTACACTTGATAATTGATTGATGAAACCTAGGTATAGAACTCACAACCAATTTGTGTTTGCTCTGAGGCTAGTGTGCTCTCGAGTCACTTCAGGCTGCTTTACATAAATATCATTTGGAGACTGGTGAGGAATCTCTAAACAGAAAGGAGTGGGGAGCATTCGTACAAACAAGGCATTACTTATGATTTGATCCCTCTGCTGCATGTAGTCAACTGTAGCTCCCAAATTGGGTTTTAGGTAAAATTCACCACTTTTGTTTGAGTATAGTATGAAATTCGGTCAGGCCATGGAAAGATAGGTAGTCCTGAAGAATACTAGTACAAGAATGCTAATGAAAATGTTCAGTTTCTTGGGTTCTCGACCAGTGCAATGAATTTACTGAGCCTAATATAAACATGTGAGGTTGAAGAACCAACCCCTCCAACCTCCCCTGTTCTAACCGCTAACTAGTTTACAAACACATTGCTGGAAAGAGATGTAATGAGATTTCAGGACATGCCAGAATGCCTTTCTGGGACTGCTGAAAGCATTTGAATTTGCCTAATGAATAAGTGACATAAAAAGCAAGAAGTTCCAGCTGGCAAACACTGTTGCCTTTTCAGCAGACAATCTTGTCACTGAGGGATGCAACAGGGAATCCCAGCTATTCACATTGACGCAACTCAATCCAAACTCAGCAAAGTGGGTTTCTTGTTGCCAGTTGGCACACCCCAAGGCGATAGCAGGTGTCTGAGCACTGGCGGAACCCGTTGAAAGAGTTATTACTGTAATTTATTTTTCATTGCATTGCCCGTGGAAATGGGAAGACTTGGCCATGTACGTTAATATTGACCCATGAAAAGAACCGTACTCCTGAGCAGCAGAATAAAAGAATCTCATTCAGGGCCTATGTGGATTGGCATGGCACAGAGTTCCTGCAGTTCAACATGTCATAATACAGTACTCATGGTGCTGAGGGAAAGGAGCCTGTGTGCAAAGACCTGAAAGTCACGAAACAAAAAGATGTCCCACTGTTTGTAAATGCTTCCATTCAAGTCCCCACATGTGATGTGTAAAAGCAAAGCAACCTCAGGCTGGCCTACGGTTACGGGAATTGCCGTCTCACAAAAGAACAATGGTTCTTTGAGTCTGCCCGCCTGTCTCCAACTCTGGGTGATACTAGAAGTTTCAGAGGAAAGCGTAAAGACTCCATATGTACTTATTTGTGTTGCCCTGTTGCCAGCTAAATGAGAGTTTTTTCCACAGTGCTCCAAACACCAGCATATCATCTGTAATGGCTGTGACCGGGGCCTCCTGGGATACCTTCCTGGACGTGCAAAAATCAGGGCAAGCTGCAAAACCGGGAGCCAAACTCCCCACACACTGATGGTGGTACTTAAACCAGTCTCCCTATCAGTCACAACCAGGCTTCTGGTTCCCCACACCGGGTACCAAGAAGTCTGTCCAAAATAGAAATAGCTCCCTTTATTGCACTCCAGCTCCTCCGGCTCCCACCTAGCCGCATGGTCCCTTAAAGATATAGGTTCTCCTGACCTCAAAGGGCCAGCCACAGCACACAGAACA
This sequence comes from Pelusios castaneus, assembly GCA_007922175.1. Classification (NCBI taxonomy): domain Eukaryota; kingdom Metazoa; phylum Chordata; order Testudines; family Pelomedusidae; genus Pelusios; species Pelusios castaneus. The sequence goes on from ML685771.1 coordinate 19,665,652, forward strand.
ATATAGGTTTGGATCTTACCCAAAATACCACACTGGTAGCCAATCCTTTAGCAACTACAACTAAAGGTTTAATATAAGAAGAAAAGAAGCAAAATATGAGATGTTAAGGGGTCAAAGCGAATCACATACATACAAATGATTTAAAGTTCATGAAAAGCAGTTTGCAGGCTTGTTCCTCTGGAGTTTGCAGGCTTGTTCCTCTGGTAAACACCCAGCATCAGGGTGGGCCTCAATCCTTTGTTCAGTCTCAGAGGAATAGTTCCAGAGATGGGTGTTGGCTGTAGACTGGGGACTTGAGAGCAAGATGGAGTCGGGGCTGCTGCCTTTTATTACCTCTGGCCTTCTCCATGCTGTGTGCAGTTCTTTCCAATCAAATTGGAGTTGAGTCACATGTTCAAGTCCTAGTGGCTCAACAGGTTTTCTTCTTTGGTCCATTATACTGGGGAGCTTCCTTAATGGGCCATTAAGGAGACAATGGCCAGGTAGACATTCAGTCTGGGGAGTTTCTGCAGCCTTACACAAGTTAAAATATAACAATCATATTCCTAACTTCTAATATGAATACAGATCCTACACATAAACTATATAATCATTCCCCACAAATTATTACCTTTCTATTGACACCAAACATGGCATAGTTCCTATGGATTATAACAATTATAAAATATTAATACAAAATAATATCATAAATGGTTCCCTAAATCCGGACAGCGTCACAATGGCTACAACTTATTGTATCCTGGCGTATATTTATATTGTTCCGTGTTGGGTATTAAATGTAGTAATCATTGGCATTTCTACCTGTGTTTATTTTCTAGTATTCAGATACTGGTGTACACTAGATATTAGTCAATTTACTTGTTACAGCGTCCAGCATGTATTAGGTAATATTCTTGCTAGATTCTCTTTTTTAGGTTTCATAGATTTAGGCACAGTCACAGCTCTCTTGTGCCATGGTTTCAGCACTCCCATCGTGGAGTTTATCCGCTATATAGGAACATATATTTTAGTAATTACCGGTCTCAAATTTTCCACTCTCAAAATCCTTTTCACCATTGGGTCTTGCAGAGCAGCTGGGATTTTCCATGGAACATGTACGATGAGATCCACAGTTCTACTCACTTTGTTCTTGAGGCATGAAATTGTATCTTTGTTTTCTCTCATTAGGTCATCTGGTTAAGCAAGTATGAGTATCGTTAGGAATGGGATATTTCCTACTGTCATTACCAGTTTGATCAAGTGAAGATCCAACTTTGAGACCTGCTGCTGTTGGTGCCTCTGTGTTCACAATGTGGAATTTTAGACATGTTGTGTCCTTGTGCTCAGACATGACAGTGTATCTGCTTCCTACAGCCAGTGTCTCACTCCCATAACAAAACAATATCTGGGTGGTGGTTGGAAGGGCTTATGTGAGCTTGAATAATTTATACAATTTAGTGGTTATTACATTGACTTGTATGCCAATATCTAAATGGTTTTATATACATTTTAGAATATGCCTACATCATAGGCTTAAGTGCAGTGAACAAATCTGAATAAATAATATCCTGCGGCAGTGAGTTCTATGGGTTAATTGTAAGTTACAGAAAAACAATTTACGGCTTGGTGGCATCATGGAATGGAAAAGATGTATATCACTTTTGTGCTTCCTATCTTTATACCATCTCCAGCTGAGCTAAGGGAAGGACCAATGGTACTTGACTTCTAGTCAAGATGAGGTTCAGACATTGAAGAAGGTTGCTGGTTTGGATTTTTTTTCTCAGTTTCAATCCTTACATCTAGGTTTTGTAATAGAAATAGAAATAGTACCATGAAATTAAGAATAATCAATGTAAAAGAGGATTTTTTAAAAACGCTAACACCCTCCTGCATGCCAAGTTTGCAACCCAAACTCAGCAACATTCTACCAGTGCATGGAAACAAATTAAGAACAAAAGTGAAACTGGACCAGTAAAGTGCTATAGTAGAAAGCAAACAACAGCTGGTTAACAGAGATCAGATTTTTAAAAAAACATTTCTTTTTCAGTCATCTGAAATAGTAGAACCCATGGAGAGAATATTTTTCAAAACAATTTTTAAGCCTGACAGATTTCCCTTAAAAATTAAATATAAATAAGCATGAGCTGCTTTCAGCTGCTTGTTTCTTTTCTTTCTTTCTTTTTTTTTTTTTAAAGAGGGATACAGATGGTGTTTGGGATGTGAGAAGGAGAAAATAAAACCTCATCATGTGACCAGACTATTTTTTGACTGTAATACGTCTACCTTGTCTGGTTTTGTTGAGCAAGCACATGTAATGATCGGCAAAGAAGGATTCTCAGCATTCCCTGATATCTCTGTGGTGAGAGGATTTTAGTGGTGGAAATGGGATAGGGTATCATTTATTTCTTTCCATACTCAATGTATCATGTAAGATACAGATATGACTTTTTCTCCCCTCTGGTGATCGCGTGCATAGCATGGGTAAACTAACCAACTTTCTTGACATAAGAGGGTGTGCACTTCTAGATCTGTGGTTTTCAAACTTTTTTTCTTGGGACGCAGTTGAAAAAATCATTTATGCCCGTGACCCAACAATTATATATTTGAGCAATAAATACCAGTCTTTTGGTGGCGGTAGCAGGGGTTGGGGGGGGGGGGCACCGCGACCCCGTGTCTGAGGGTCTGCGACCCAGGACTGGGTCCCAACCCTAGGTTTGAAAACTACTGTTCTAGATCAGCTGTAGCACTTATAACATAGAAATGTTGGGTTCTAGCTGAGACTAGTTTAGCATAGACTGTCTGATATTAGTGCTGCCTACAGATGTTTGTATGTAGCAACCTACTATAGAAGTAAGGCTTTAGAGTGGGATTTCTGCTAAGTTCACTTCAATGTCTGGACATAGCATGGCAGGCAGCAAGAGTCTGAGATGTTGCTTTGGTGGCGTTTTAGCCCCTAGAAAGGTTGATATTTAGGATCAGATGGATGAAACTAGGGTCCCTGTTGCTGATTTTTTGGAATGGAATCATTTTCATTTTTTATAGGGTGTGGGGACAAGAAATGATGTCCAGATCTGACCATTAGGGTGAGATTGGAAATATTTTCTAGTTGAAATATTGAGGATAGATAAGTGGTTAGTCAGAAAACCTCTCTTTTAGTCCTGACTCTGCCACTGGCTTAAGTCATTCTGCAGTCTTTCACAAATCACTTACTCGCTGTGTCTTAGTTTTTCCATCTATAAAATGGGGATAATGATATTACCGTCCTCCAAAAAGATTTTTGAGATCTTTGGATGACAAGGGTTATGGAAGTGCAAACGATTAGAATTATTTGTATATATAACATTAAGGAGTAATACAAACTAGAGGAAGTATGGAGACATGCATTTATTGACAACCACATTTTCGATAAGAGCAGTCACAAAAGAAATCCACATTTTTGAAGGTGATGGAGGACAAGTACACCCCTTATAATCTTCCAAAATAGATTGGAAGCTCAGCTGTGTAGCAAGGAGCTACCCATTTCCCTGCACTAACAAATAAACCGTGTCTAAAAAGGCAAAGACAGATTCTGCTTTGCAAACACATTTCAGCTTTCACATTTCCAAGGCAGCAGGTTTATAGTTTGGGATTTAAACCTCAGGACCAGCCTTTTAAAATCATTTAAAAAAACCAAACTCCTCCAGGCTCACTGTGTTGGCAGTTTCAGCTTTGAGTCACCTCCACATCCACCCCCTTCTACTTCCACAACTGGGTGGCAGATGGTTGTTACTGGAAATAGCCAGTCATTGGCAGTAACACGTGCTGTAAAGTTTCCTTGTTCTTCTTAGCTTTGCAGTCATCCTTTAACAAAGTAGGAGGAGGAGGAAGGACTTGCAATATGTCATGTCATGGGACTTCCTTTATTCTCCACTCCTACTGTGAGACACATATGAGGAATAGTCCCCCTGCCACGCTCACTGGCAATGTGCTTCACCCAGTAGTTACCTAGCTGGGTACATCTGCTTGGATAAGTGGGTGGAGTTTTTGCCACACACAGATTCCTCTGCTGGAGAGGCACAGGCAGGGCTCCCCAGCGCAGTGAGACATGGAATTACCATCCAAGTAAGATGCAGATCTCCCTTGTCTGAGCTATTGTATCAGGCTGTCTGCAGACGTGGGCAGACCTCACTGTGTCATTGTACTTTCTTCATGTTTTCAAGGGGTACGTCTACACTGGAGGCTCTGTTAAGTCAACTTAACCAAGGTCAACTTTAAGTCAACTTAAAGTTGACCTTGTTAAGTCGACTTAATGGAACATCTACACTTAAAGTCGACTTAAGCCGACCTTGTTAAGTCAACTTAACAGAGCCTGTAGTGTAGACATACCCATCTACACTGGCTTTAAGTCGACTTAAGGTCGACTTAAGCCTTCAGTCGACCTTCAGAGGTGGAGTTATTAAGTAGAGTTAAGGAAGTGCTTAAGTCGACTTAAGTGCCCAGTGTGGATGCAGAGTTCTGTAGGTCGACTTAAGTGTCCTTAGGTCCACCTAAGGTGCAAGTGTAGATGCACCCAGAGTGCTAGACTTGATGTCCCTCTCAGCCCCACATGCCTATGATTTTAAGTGAAATGTCTTATTTTGTGTTAGCTGTGTTCAGAAATACTTAGTAATTCCATTACACAGACGGTCTCTGAAGCATGGAGAGTGTCTCCTATGTGTACAAGCTTTGAATATCTTTAACCAAACCTCTTCTATTCAAGTTGGATTTACGTGTCTTCTCCTCCTCTAGTTTTACCAGACATGACCTACCTTCACTTATAGCCCTACCTTCCCTTGTACATACCCTAACTTTACAGTGGCCATCCTCACGCTTACCCGTGACATATTTATTTTGAGGATTTATTATCTGTATTTTTGTAGTGCTTAGCATCAGGGCCCCGGTGTGCTAGGTGCCGTATACACACATGTCGGGGTCATTCCCTGCTGTGCAGACTTTAAGGTTTAAGCAGACAAGGCAGGAAAGGGAAAGGAGAGAAAAAAGAGGAAGAGAGAGAGAAGTAATTTGTCCAGGTGACACAGGAGGTCTGTGGCCGACCTGGGAATAGAACCCAGGAAATTATCATTATTATTGTTCTGTACGAGGTCTGTAGAGACAAAGCACACAATTCTCATCTTAGCTAGAAAGAAGCCTCCTTCCCTCCTGCTTTTGGGCTGCTCTGGGTGTCACAATGATCCTTGGTGTGACTTTGGCAGCCTGGGAGGTGGAGGTGAGGGTGTAATCTAAAATAGGCTCATGCAGGATGGGAATGTTAATCTAAGTGGGGAGCCAATGTTTATTATGCTTTATTCCCCCCCCCCCCCCGCCAACCCCCCAGCAGCTGATCTAGAAGCATTATTGCAGTTGCTGTCAATAAATAAATCTGTTAGTCTTAGGACTCTGTTTATTTCTCTGCAATTGACTAACACGGCCAACCCTTTGGAACCTTTCCATAGAGTGATGGACGCAGACATCTCTGTTGCAGATTATGCAAAATCATCAGGAGGGAGGGTCCTTAGGAGAGGAAAACTCAGGGAGGCTTCCCTCATGACATTTTTTCTAAATACATATATCTGGGGGAGGGTGGTGGGGTAGGTCTTGCCCCATACTCAGCTCCCTTGTAGAACCACCAGACCAGAGGGAAGGCTCTACAGATGCCCCAATTCAGCACTGATTTTAGAAGATCTGTCAGAGGACTCCAGCATCTGAGTGGTTACAAGGCAAGCTGTGAAAACAGTGCCTGAGGCTTGGTGCATTTTGAGCAGCATTATTATGGGTACCAAGGGGATGATGCAAGTCCCCTCCACCATCCCTACCCATTCATTCTTGTTGACTACAGATTATGTAATGCTCTCCATGAGGTCTAGGCTGAGCGGCGGAACAGGACGTTTAGGCACCTGCCACACCACACTTGACCCCAGGTCCATTCTGTGCAGGAAAGGCTGAGTCCAAGCAGAGGGGCCTGTCTTTGCATGCAGACCTAGGGAAAATGGTCTGTTCCACAGTGATAGAAGAGAGAGGGTGGGTAGGGATATGGTCAGGGAAGGGATAAGGATCTTGCCACTCCCCCATGATACTTTGGGGAAGGTGGTGTGTGTTCTCCGATGGTTTTGCGGGGTGGTAGCGAGGCCCCTCTCTGCACAGCACAACCCAAGCCTGTGACGGTTGCGCAGAGGGCTGTGGTAGAGGACAGGTCTTTTGTGGAAAGCATGGAGCAGATGCTGCCAGCAAGGGCCCCGACGTTTACAAAATCTTCACAGAAATGCTTGTTAAAATAAACTTGTGGCAACACCCACATTGTGTAATGGGTGTGAGGAGCTATAAAAGCCAGAGCATTCAGGATTGGCTGGTTAGTGATCAGTTGTGTAATAATGCTCAGGAAGTAAGGGTGTTGCACCTGCAGGGCTGGATTAATGCTCCTGGGGGTCTGGAGCTGTCCACTTTTGTAGCCCCCCACATCACAGCAGCACCAGCTTGGGGGCAGCACTTAAGCACACCAGTACAGGGACCCACAGACCAGCCAGCTGCAGGGGCGGGGTGGGCTGGTGCTCAGTGCTCGGGAGGGCACAGATGCCCTGGAGCCTGGAAACTGGCCAACAACTGGGCCTTGGCTGGTGCACAGATTAGCCAGCTGCAGGGGTGGGGTGGTGCTTGGTGCTAAGGGGCCTGGCCCCTGCCAGAGACCAGCCAGCCTCAGGGGCAGGGCAGGCTGGCACTCAGACCTGGGACCCGGCTGGCCTGGGGGTATCTGGCTGGTGTGGGGGGCCTGCAGACAGGCTAGCCTGCAGGTGGGGTGGCGGCTTGAGGCAGCAGGGTCCACTCTTGAGCCCCAGGCTCCAGTCCCTAAAGCCCCTTGTTAATCCAACTCTGTGTGTCTGGAATTTATATATTTATCCACTCTGACAGCCTCTACGTCTTCCTTTGGAATTCCTCCAGTGTGGAGCCGTCCTTCTCTCTTCCAAGAGAGGGCAAGGCCTGTGGAGGCAATCTCCCACTGCTGTTTGCCATGTTCACAAGAAATTTTAGCACAACCCCAATAAAATGGTTTTTAAAGTAGCAAGAGGGAATTCATGGCTGTGCTGTGGGAGATGACATATCCTGGCAGGAAAGCAGCTGTAAGGCTCTCATGAGACATGCTCAGGGGTGGCGTATGGGCTAGGCATGGCCAGCTCTCTGTCTTCCTACTGACGGAGGCATGCCAGGGGTACAGCACGGGCAGATGAGGGCAAATGTGAGGAGTTCTTACACCCAAATAGTGCACTGGTCTGCAGGGGTGAATAGAGTCAGAGAACAAGTTACGGGCAGCCCTTAGGGTTGTTCGCACCTGCATTTGGGAATGAAGCAGCATGATACAAGCCACCTTGCTTGGGTGCGTCTACTGGCGTCAGCACCATTACAGGGATGATCTCTCTTAGGTCAGGAGCTGATTGCTCTCTTTCTCTGTGGATTTTTTTTCCTTCAGCTCCATTGTACCAGAAACAAGGCAGCTCTGACAGAAGGTCTAGCGGAGATAGGCTGGCAGCCCTTTAACGCCTATATGACATCGGCTAGCTGTGAGCATGGCTCGCCCAGATGATGGTTAAAAGGCTAGCTTGCAAATTGCAAAGGTGCTCCCCATGTTGCTCCCCTCGTGGAGCTGTATCGGTGCTAAGGCAATGATGTGAAATTTGAAGAAAAATGCTAGCTTATGCAAAGTCTGGCATGGGGTGTGTTATATAGAGATGTGTCGTCTTTCCTTTCTTAAGGTTAACTCTACCTCCCCCCTCTATGTCACATTTTGACTCCTTTTCTCTCTCATTTCAGGAATATTAAATAGATGCACCTCACCTTCTGCATGACACACTGTAGCTGGGGGTAGATATTATTTTATGGTGGGGGGGAGAGAGAAATTTGGTACGAATAACATGTCAATTTAAAGATACGAATTGTTCAAAGGTTTGTATATGTCCTTATGTAGATGTATATATAAAGAGAGGTGTAAACACACACACACACACACACACACACACACACACACACACACACACA
>ML685771.1:19673683-19786537 GCA_007922175.1 Pelusios castaneus
ACACACACACACACACACACACACACACACACACACACACACACACACACACACAGAGAATCTTCAAAACCCCTTCCCTCCACCCAGTGCTGCCGGAGTAATGCTTGCTGCGTCATCTCTCTCAGCAAACTGCGTAATGGAAGATGTTGATTCAGACAGCAAGACGTAAGTAGATCTGATGGAAGGAAACGAGGACACTGGATGCCTAGAGGACTGGTCCTCACTGAGAACCCACATAAAGACACTTTTTTAGACTGGATTTTGGATTTGCCAGTTCTGCTGAAATCTTAAGTCCTGCCCTCAGGAACACTCAGTGTGACAGTGACTTGGAGCAGTTCCACTATAGGGATAGGATAGGATGCTACCTCATACTTCCAAAGCAGAAGGCAAAAGCTAGAGCCTCTGCCAAAGAAATATTTGAGTCACAGGTCTTCTTCCACTTATCTTCCAAGTCCTAGGTTTAGGGTAAAGCAAGAGCAGATGAAATTACTCTCTAGGCCTAAGCCAGAACCGTTTCAGGTACTGGTTATAGAAGACAGGGTTGCCATCCACTCTGGCTCAGAAAGGAGTCTGAACCCAATGATTATCAAATCTCCCTTCCAGAGAGAGTCTTTCATTGAGTTCTTGATTTATTGGCTCTTTGAACTCCCCACGTTTAAAGCCCACTCACAGTCTGTTACAAATCTCAAATGAGCGCTGTGACTGAGACACTGCAGGTGGCATCAGACAGCCACACTTACCTTGGAGCTTCCTTGTTTTTGTAAGTGGATTGGATAACATTTAAGTTAATTGAAGTTGTGTTTTGGTTTGTCAACTTCCTCTGTTTCAGCTAATAATTTAGCAGGAGGAGGAAAATAAATTGTGTATTTCAGAACTGCATAGTCTTTGCTTATTCAATTTTTTATGGCTTATCAGATAATTCCATATGTTAGGCACATGATTGCACAAGCAGACAGCATAACACACATCAGAGATCCTGACAGAATCAACTTGAGCACACACACATGCCTTGGCTGGCTCTCTCCTCCAAAACACCTTGGCTATTTTACAGACTGAAACCAGGAACAGGGAAGTATAATTGAATAGCCTCTGTTTTGGTTTGTTCCTTTATTAGACTCACAAACTCCAAGGTCAGAAAGGACCAACATGATCATCTAGTTTGACGTCCTGCACAATGCAGGCCACAGAACTCATCCACCTATTCCTGTAATAAACCTTTAACCTGTGACTCAGTTATTAAAATCCTCAAATCATGGTTTAAAGACTTCAAGGTACAGAGAATCCTCCTGCAAATGAGTCGTGCTCTTCGCCCATGCAGGAATGGGCTCCAGTACTGCAACATTATAATTTTGATAGATGTAGTTTTTTATACTGCACTATTTTAGAATTTAGTTTGTTACCTTCAGTGCCCCTCACAGTGGCATGACACCTTATAGCTCGGATTTAGGTTCTTATTGTGTTCCCCTTCATACCAGTTATTCCATCAACCATCCCAGCCTCCTTCTGTCTCCTACTGCTGCCTTCTTTTGTGCTACTCTCTTACACAAGCTTTCCACTCACATTCCTCCTAAAGACTCAGTTCTTCCACACGGTCAATAAATACCTATCTTAGCCAATAAAAACCATGCTCCGCTGTGGGACATGTGGCTAGTAACTGATGGCTCTGTTGGTTGCGGACTGCACATTACATCTCTGAAGAAGCTTATTTCAATGCTTGAAGCAAACGGATTTTAAAAGACAAGTGCTAATTTCATCCCTAACCTCTACGCTGTAAGACCAGTCAGGCTGATGACACATATACCACCAGGTACTCTTTTGATTAGATGACTATAATGGACAACTGTTTCTCCCAAAATGTTTCTTAAGGTAACTGGCAGGTTTTTTCGTTTGTTTTTATCAGACGATTATCAATGTATCTCTCCACTCTGACAGCACTTGCTGCATCAGCATTGATCATACTGGGGTAATAGCAAGTTTAATTACAGGCATAATGGGTCAGCCAGGGGAGTGTGCACATTATAGATAGTTAGTTAGTTTGCGCAAAACCCAGGACTGACTTCTTGTCCAAGGAGTCCTGGGAGATCGGATCCCAATAAACTGAAATGGATCTTCAACTTGTCTTCAGGTAGTTCCAGTCAAATCCTGGTCGCATATATTTTTTAAAAAGGCATCGATTTTCCTTCCCAAAGCTTTCTCACATTGGACCAGCATCCACATGACACTAGTGCTCACCTGGTCCTTTGTAACTAGCTGTATATCTGCCACTAAAGATTTTTTCTCTCTCTGCATGCATGTTTAAAATTGTTAACAAGTTGTCTAATTTCCCTTGAAATGAGTAGCCTTGGTGGCAGATTCGTGACTTAAAACACTGATTACTACTGAATGCTTTCTGTGGAAATGTAGTCAGCTTGACAATGGAATGCAAATAGGAGACCTGAAAAGTAACAAGTGCAATGAAAGGGAAGTCCACCCCCCTCTTCTAAAATGGAGACCGAGGTCTAAGAGAAGATGGAGTTTGTTGGTTAAATCAGTGCTGGCTGCAGGCGAATGCTGTGGCTAACCAAACCTACGCTGTGGTTTGCCAGCCTCACTCTTTGGACTCTCTATTGCAGCTGGTTTTGAAATAAGCACAATTTTTACATTGAAGTGTTGCCATTTCTTCTGGAACAAAATATCTGCAAATTCTCTGAAACCTAGAAATCCCAGATAGCAGAGGGTGAGGTCTGCCTGCCTTTAAAGAAACTGTCATTGAGCCTGGATTTCACTAGATTTCATAATAGGCAGATATGTCACTGATAAGTCTCATTGTGCATCTACCTCCTGTCCCATCCCCTCTAAGGCAGAGTAAGTTGTGTGAGGGACCTTTTCTGATTCTGTTTCACTGAAGTTCCACAAATGGCACAGTAACAAAAGCCATGACTCCTTCCATATCCAATACAAATTCTTTCTCCTCTTCACCATCCCTGTCCACCAAAGCTGTTTCCCAGCCTGGTCCTTGCTATATCTCATCTCTCACTACTCACCTGCTGATGACATCTTTTTTTCCCCTCCCAGATATTTTTTTCCTTTGGCTGAATCTGCCAACAAGGGAAGATTCTGTGATGTGGAGACTTAGACCCACCGGCGCATTTCACGTTGGCCAAACAGCCCTCAGGTGGTAACAACTTTATGTCACTGCTGACTTGCAACTGAATGGTTATAGTGAAACTGACAGAGCCACACAGATGCCTGGGCAAGCAAGGATGTACACCAGAGAGCTAAAAATGGTTACATGCATTTTTTAAACATTTTTTTGTTGTTCAACTTGAAATGCAATTGTTCTTTGGCCATTAAATAAAAAATGAAGCTGAAACAAATCAGTTGTTCTAAAACATAAAGTAAAAGGGGAGGAAGAAGGGTTTTGTGGGCAAAATCCCTATGCCTGACCTTCTGAAAACATACACTTTGCATGTAAGTACATCCACATGTGCAATCAAGAGATGTTGACATGCACTAATTATAGGTCTTGAGAAAATGCCACGCTGTACTAGTGATGCTGCATGAACACAGGAAGGGACTACAGTGCTTCCCAGGCATAGATCTAAATTGTTATGTCTAATTTGGTTACTGTTAGCAAGAGGCAGCAAACCTGTGGGTGGAGCAATCATGGGAGCAGCACTTGCTAGCCTTCTGGGCTGGTCAGCTAGAGAACCCTGCTGTATTGCATGTCATCTAGCATCCTTAGGGCTGCCATACAGGGTCATCAGGTGTGCCAGCTGGAGACTGTTCAAGAGAAAATTCGGTGAAATTTACCAGTGAACCTTTAAATAACTTTCCCATATCCTGTTTGGTTTTCAGTGTTTAGATGATGCAGGGGCAAGCCATGCTCTTCCAGCTAAGTTATCTTGTACCCATCAGAAATGTCTCAGAATCTCAGCCCTAAATGACCTTTATCCTGTACAGTCATTTGCAGATGAGGGGAACTGAAAAAAGGGGCATGAAGCCTTATACCCGTGGGTCCCTATTTCAAATTTCACCCAGATAGGTAGTGGCCTAAGGAGTTACCATCTAGGAGCTGTTGAATGAGTTGGTTCTCAGTCCACGTGCTAGAGACTAGGATCCCACTGAATAAGTCATTCAGCCCCCATTTGCTGGTGGTTTTAGCAGAGCTCTTAAGAACTGACTGGAGTGAGCATTAACTCTCTCTTCTCTCCCAAATAGGTGAGTCCCTATAGGTCATAGTTAAGGTGCTTTCAGCAGCAGTGTATGTGGGAAGCTTGCATTACTCTCAAGCCAGTTTATCAGGTACAAAGGGAACATCAACCTCAACTTATAAAAAGGCTTCATTCGCTTGTTCAAATACAATATCCCTCACAATCGTGAGAAAGCAGGGCTCTGGCTGAGTGTGTTAGCTCCTTTTTCTGTAGGGGTATCAGAAAAAAAAAGAATGATCTTCAAGTCTAACATTTGGGCTTTAATAAAAGAAAAAAATGCCAGTTTGAAGGACATTTTCTGATAGCTTTGGCCCAAATTGTAGGGTCTTAAAGTTTCATGAAGTATAATAGAATTTTTAAAAAATGAAATGAGAAATGTTTCGTTTCAGTGCAAGCAGAGCCAAGCATTACAACACAAAGCCAGGGCAGGACTGCCAGTAAATGGAATAGACTGGAAACTGAGTAAAACAGGAACAAAGATAAGCTGTCTGCGCTCTTCTTTTACCTTTCAAATTCTTCTCTTGTTCCAGCAGCACATACCTGAAAGATTATCAGATTTTAAAAAGAGTTCCTGTTTTAGTAATCTTGCCTTGATAACAGAGGTAAACACATTTTTTGTTAAACCAGTAGTTAAAAACACAATTGGCATCACCTGTGTGACTAACAGCATTTGAGATTAGTTCAATAATTGCCCCTTTAAGTGTTTTAATTAACTGCATTGCTGAGCAGAGCTGTAGAGTCACTAGTAGCCATTTGTACTATATGTGTAACTATCCCAGCTGTGACAATCACAGTCACAGCCCAAAACTGCCCTTGTACATTCAGAAAAGTGCCTGTGCAAAAACCTTTGCACCCAATAAGATCTAATGCCTGCATAGTGAGACTTGTACAGGTATCTGCTTATTTAACAGACACCTGCTTTAATTACTTTTTACCCCTGCTAGGCCTATTAGAGCAGGGGAATTCCTCATCTGGCTCGCACATCAGCAGAATTGTTAATTAAAATCCAATTACAGGGCCAAATGCTGCCAAAACCTCTTTCTCGCCCTTGAAGGCAATGGGGATGCACAACTGTAAATAGTGACTGCATTTTGGCCTAAGAATCTCTATAACCTTTCACGGTGTGTAGGAATCGGTCATGATGCTTGACTTAGATCACAGTTTGATTGGCCAGCAATTAAGGAACCTGGAGTGACTTTGATATGGAGATAGATCAATAAACACGAACAACAGAGTAATAAACATGAAATCCCACTATGCAATTGTCAGACTAGAACTGCACTTTATATATATATTAAAAATAATCTGTATTCATGAATACACCCAAATCCTATGCAAAGACTATCGGACAACTATGTCAGATGAGAGCTATCACATCTTTGCCTAGCTGGAAGATTGTGCAGGTAACTGAAATGTACAAATTATCTTCAATGTTCATGGAAACACTGAAAAAGTTATAACTTAGGAAACAAATATAAAGTGACCATGGAGCTGTCTAAATAGGGAATACAAGGTGCCTCATCCAGAGCTTCTAATCTAGTTCAGAGACATGGTACGCACCAGATACCATTCTGCCTTCAAAAGGATGCAGGCACCACCCCACATTCTGAATTCAGTTACACTAATGTAAAGGCACTTGACTGACTTTTGTGAGGATAATTCTAACCTGTGAGAAGATCAGCACTGGCTTCATTAGGCTGAGATGATTTTCTGGCTTTTTATGGTTGAACTATTTCATTCGCTATGCAGTACAGAACTGTCTTCTTGGAGTGTTAAGGATTTTTTCTTTTTCTTTCCTTAAAAAATATTTATGTTACAGTTCTCAGCCATGTCAGATCGAGACTCAGGGTGCTGATCATTGCTGGTGTGCTGCTAAAGGCTACCCGTGCCTTCTCTGTTTTGACACCTGACAGTTCCCACTTGGTAGTGTACCCCCAAGAAGAATTCAATCTTTCCATCCCACTTTTCTTTGCACTGTCTTGGGTGCTTTCATGGAAAAGAGTCCCCAAAGTAGAAGACAGTAAAGTACTATTTTCAGCTCAGTAACTAGAGGTATCACCAAAAGAAAATCAAGCCCTGATGTGAGATAGTGAGACCATTTGCCATATTGTTCGCTAGATCAACTTTGGTAGCATTTGCTGCTATATAGAAAATCAGAGGCCACACCTTGAGAAGGGCTTATTTTGCAATCTGGCAGGGCTTGAGCGCATCCCAGAACTGGTGTATGCCTGTGGAAATTCATTACTTTGAGAGCCCTGGGTACCAGCAGGTAGAAGGAACTCAAATTCCTGGTAAAAAAGGAGTAGAGGAATCTATTTTATGTAGTTCTGCCCTTAAGGAAAAATCCTATCAAATTTTACAGGGATGAAGCCAATAAAACTACACTATTAATTTTTTTCCTAAATACCTAGAGAACTTCACAGAAAGATCATTGCTATAGATATTTTTTAAACCATCCTAAAAGATAACAGGTATAGCTTTTCTTTCTGATTTTGTTTGTTTGTTTGTTTTACACCTTACAAATTCAGGTCTTGTGGAGGCTGGAAAACTCTATGAGGACTGGAAAACTAGTGAAACAGTGACTTCACAATAGACAGGAAAGTAAATATTGAGCAATAAAGGGGAAATGATTCTTAGTCATATTGTCTAAAGATTTTTAATTCGTTGTGTTTGTTAACACTTATTTAACACCAATGGCTAATTAACATAGTGGGTAAAGGAAGACAATTAAAATTCACCTCTTCAATTAAGGGATTAGACTTTAGAATATCCCTGAGACCTCTTCATTTCTTGACCAGACTAGGATTTGAAACTATGTTAGTTAGATTGAGCTAGCTAATATAATCAAACACCTTCTATAACTGTACGCAGGTCAAAGCAAGTCATACTTTGATATGTGTTAAACCTAGACTTTAGCTCAGTCAGCTTAGCAGGAGGTGAGGAATAACTTGATTTATTTTACCTAGCATTTTAAAAGACTTTGGTTATTTCAACCTAGCAACAGTCTAACATCATCACACCTTTAAATTCTAGTCTAGGCAAAGCCCCAGAGTTCAAAGGCATTGAAGTATCTGATATTTCCAAAGTTTAAAAAGGCAAAAATAATTTCAAAATAAGAAAATATGGTTCATGCTCAGTATTTCAAAAATCATCCTTTGAAACAACTTTTCAGAACCTCACCCCTCAAACAAAGCAATTGTGCAGTACCCCATTGACAAATGACACTAAAGAACTCAGCTTGCAAAATTGTTTTTCCTTCTGGGAGCACCAATTGTTCTTACAGTCTAGGCCAAGATTTTCAAAAGAGAGTATTAGGAGTGGAATTCTCAGTTCTTGGATGCCCAAGATGAGAAAACTTAAAAGGGTCTAATTTTCAGAAAGAGATGAGCCCTTGCCCTCTGAAAATCAGGACTTTTTGTAGGTGCCTGTGTTTTGGAGTATTAAAAATTAAAGTACCTCAATTGCTGGTCACTGCTGAAGACTTTGGCTTAAATTCCCAGAGAGCCCTCTATTGGAAAGGTGCCAGTAAAGAAGCAGCACTAGTGTTCTAGGAATTTAGGTAAGAATGAAACTTCATTGTCCCCTTTACACAGTAAATGGTAGTAGGAGCCCCAAATACTAACAGAGGTTTTGTGACTTGACTTCTGAGATCTCCTACAAGCTTTTGTACAACATAAGCTGCTCAAAACTGGAAGAAGGGACTCTAGCTGTAGATGGGAAGAGATTGCCAGAATTACTCACATGGTTAGTAAAGCAATTAGCTTTCCTGAGGACTGAGTCAGACTCCATTTACAAAGGCTGTGCTCTAGGCTAGGAGGTCCTTAGGGAGCCTGCTCAGCTGATGTACCTTTAGAGTCAGTCAGCTGATGCACACTCACTCAGGAGAGGAGAGAGAAGGGCCTTGCTGTTGAGTCAGAAGAATATGGGAAGCCTTCCCTATCCCTTTCATTTATATTTAGTTGCCTGAGAGTTTTTGTGAACAGTCAAAATGGAGGAACTTTTGAAAAGAGTAAATCCTCATTTTAAAATAGAAAGAGTTCTTTAATTAGTTTGCTTGCCTGTGCTGCAAAGCATTGTGGGAGGTGCTGGTTATAAAGCTTCTGCCCCCAGGGAGAGGGTGGGGGTAGCATTATGACCTGGGGAGTGAGGGGAAGAAAATACTTAGGTTGCTGGAAATAGAGACAGGAAATTCTTATGTTTCCTTTGTGTTCATCTTTTATTTGGAAATAACACTGTCAATGAGTGTTTTAGGGCAAATTAGTACTAGCTGGGGGAGGGGTTAAGGAACCTTCTAGGTCTCTTCTAGGCTGCTTCAGACATCTTTATTTTCTAGCTAAAGGGCTCCATTTGATTAAAAAGGGTCTTCAGCTCCCAGCTCTCTACTTTGAACAGTCAAACACTCATCCCTGTTCCAGAACACCCTGACTTATGAGGAAAGACATGATACTCAGTTTTGTAGAGTTTGGCTAGCAAGTGAGACAGGAGAGTAGTATTTAAAAGGTGTTAGTCACCATGGAAGGACAAATATTATTTGGGGTTGCCCAAAAGGTCTGATATCATGAAATCCAGCAAAGCAAATCTAGACCTGCTGTCAGAGAAAGGGTTATGCTGGTGAGGTGGGCCCAGGAGGCTGTGGAAACTTCCAGGGAAGTGTTGGATTGCTCATGGCCTTTGAAAAGCTGGTATAAGCGTTGCTTCTGCAGTGGCTGGGCAATGGAGTTGTGACCTAGTAGGGTCTTTTTCATTTCTAATATGTATGAAATAAACAGTCATTGCTGCCTTCTCCATCTGCAGAGGTCTCTAACACTCCCCATACTGTCTAAAAAAGTGCCAACAGACTCCTTGTTTGTTTTGCTGAACTAGGCTAACATGGCTCTCCCTTTGGAACGTGCTGTCTATGAACAAGGAGGTGAATCCTACAACAGGGGTTTTCCTCTGGTTTCTACTGCAGCTCCCTTTGGCTGAAAGCCATAGGGCTACCAGATAAACTGTAGATGCTGTTGTACTGCACAAGTTTCACCATTAGATGTCTCTGTTGCACACGGCTGCTCATCATTACTTCACTCAGCCCTACACTACATTACAAGCAGGGCTGGGAGGAGAATTGGTAGGAGTTCCTTTTTTAGAAGCATACAGCCCTGTGGTGCCAGACACTAGAAATGCTGAGAGGTTAGAAGGAGACATGTAGAATGGACCAAAGCCAGTGGGTCTTTGAAGTGTTCTGCTGCCCCCTTTCCCCCCACCCCCTGTGTGATTCAGGAGACTGTTTGCCAATCCCAATATTACCTTCAGAGACCAAATACAATTTTCTTATGTTAATGAGTGAATCTCTTCATCATGCTTTGAATGTGTAAGTTCTGAGAATGAAGATTACGGTTGTCATTGTCCACCCACCTCTCAAATCTAATACATTTGAGCTAGATTTGTTGTATTTAGTGACTGCTTTGAGTACAGGATGATGCTGAGTCTCCCTGTCCTAATGTGATCTCAGTGAGGGATTAGTTTCAAAGACCCAGTCCATCCCTGGTAGGAAGGAAAAGGGCCTGGTGTGCTATATGGGTGGTGGCAGCATCAGAGGCATGTTGCGTGCTTTCCCCATAATCACTGAGGGGTGATTTGCATCCTGTGTGTGTGGATGGAACAGTCCCCTATATTCTCATGAGTGAAGAGCCCATGGCTATCCTGGGAACATGCACAAAGTACATGAGTTGGGGAAGGCTGACTTGTGGGCCTGGATGGCTGTCAAATTTACAAGAAACTGTTATCCTACCATAAATGCAGAAGGTCTTTCAGAAAATGATTAGTAAAATATCTCCGTAAGCCAGGCAGTTGCGTAATAGTCTGCCTTTCACCCCCAAGACATCTGCATTTCTATGACAGGTGACTAATCATTATAGTAATATTTATATTCATGTACCTTCCCTCTAACAGTCTCAGAGCAATATAGATACACGAGTTATTTAAGTGCCATGACAGCCCTATGAGGTAGATTTTATAATACCCAAGGGAGAGTTGAGAACAGATGAAAACCCCAGACTCTAGTTTCTTACTTTAATCATTGTATAACTTCCAGATGATAACACATGACATGAATCTTGTATTTCATATTTTTATATATATAGCAAACTAGTTGGTGAGTGCTGTAAAATCCTTCTAATCAATAAACACTCTACCATTTATGATTAATTTATGGTAGTGCCATAGGTGTACATAGAAATGAAAGGGGTAATTATGATGTTGTCAATGAAACAAATGCGGTCCCACACAGCTAACAGATAAATTATGGATCTACGTTTGTTTCGGTAGGGACCTATAAGCTATAGAACTACATACACTTCAATGATTACACATTAGATATGGATCTGAATTCATTTGCATGGTGACACACTAGTTGTAAGAATGGGCTAGCTAAAATGTACGTCAGCATGGTTTTTTACAGCAGCTTTCTATTATCTGATGAAAAATATAGAAAACAAATTCACATTAAGCATTACATATAAATAAAGGAAAATGTAGAGAAATAGCTACAAAAGTCAGCAACATTATAGTTAATGTAAGTAAGATGAATAGATTTTGACCTTATTATAACCCTACTGTGCATCTCAGTAACTAGGAATATATTTTCTTAACCCTGCAGTTTCTTGCTTTCAAGTATTTTTATTAGAGTACTGCTATTTAAATATGGGATGTCTACGTGCGTGCATATATAGTCACATTCATACCCAACTTGTAAATTTAGGAAGAAGATTTGCTGGACATAAGATAAGAGCTCTGTTATTATTTATCTGTGACTGTTACAATAATATGATAGCATAGTCCAAAGAGAGACAAATTCATTTTATTCCATACGCCTTTGTGCCATTCACCTTGGAGAAAATAAGATAGAAGATTGGTAGTATAAAAATAGCACAGAGCTACGGATTAGTGTGGTTTGAATTTAAATATAGGACTCTGTAATTTGAGCCTGCTCTTTTTTTTTTTTTTTTTACCCAGTCTTGCCCTGTAAGTTGCATTCCAAGTAGGTTCAGAATAGTTGAAATGGTTTGTCAGTGAAGTCACGGCCAGAATGGCCAGTCCACGGAATTTGTTCCTAATGAGATTATTAAGTCTGTGTTTACTCTGTGGGGTCTGAGTCACTGTTGTAAACTAA
Organism: Pelusios castaneus; assembly: GCA_007922175.1. NCBI lineage: Eukaryota > Metazoa > Chordata > Testudines > Pelomedusidae > Pelusios > Pelusios castaneus. The sequence goes on from ML685771.1 coordinate 19,685,027, forward strand.
CACATTATTATTTTGCTGCCAAGATTGCATCAGTTCATTTTCTTTTCTGGGACTTTAAATCCAATACAGCAGAAGCCCCCAGGAATGTACAGCCATGGTGTATGGTACAGGATGTCTATAGCTGTAAGAGTCTGTGTTCTTGAGTAGGGTCTTCATTTTGCCCAGGAGCAGATGGCTTTCGTCAAATTGCTAGCTAAGTCGATGCTTGATAATAATCAGAGATTCGCTTTAACCAAAACTGTGAACCAAGTATTCCCAAACTTTGGAATAATTGAATTTTGGGATAACTGCAAACTTAGCAAGTTAGGCCTAAGTCTGATAATTAAAATAGTAAATATGTTGCTATTCTTATCCCATAAAATATTCTATAAGACTGCATTGGCTTTGCAGGGCCAATACCATTGGATGCTGTATGACTCAAACATCAAGTAGAAAATCAAGCTTTGGCTTCATACATTTACTTCTTAAATAAAGCCTAAGGACTTTTTGCTTCATAGCTTCTACCTGCAGGAATAATTTAATCTACCACTGAAATGGAGCCAACTATAAATGAAAAGGGCGGTGTAAGAGCTATGTGTTATTATTATGGATTGGAATGCAGGAGCTTTTGAAAAACTGTACAGTGACACTATGCAGCAGTTTAGACCAGTGGTTCCCAACCTTTTGTGGGTCATGACACGCTTGGCTGCATATCACGACCCTACAGGACACACCAACCCACCTCCCCAAGGCCAAATCCAGCCATTTATCTGACTCTCCGCGACACACTTTCCACTGTATGGCAACACAGTAATGTGCCCTGACACAGTAGCTGAAAACCAATGGTTTAGATTAGGAAGTGAAGTAAGATGCTGTCTCCAATTAAAACCATGGGAAAAAATTGAGGAAGGAAAATATAATGACTCATGGATTTTAAATAACTGATCAGTGCTGGTTTTCTGTCTTATCCAAAAAACAGCACATCACAATGATCCTTAACACTATACAGGAACTTCGCTTTAGCATGAGGAACATAAGAATTGCCATATCAAATCAGACCAATGGTCCAGCTGCCCAGTGCCTTATCTCTGACAGCCACTGGGAGAAGATTTGTCAGAAAAGTATGCAAGGAACTCCATAATGTGTTCAGCTTACCCACAGAAGAAATGGTTTCATTAATCACAGGTAGTTAGTGCCTACTTTGTGCCCTGAAATGAGCTGCAAGTTATTTCTGCATTGTGTGAAACCTATTTCCTTTTACCAGTGTTAAATTTATTGGAAGCAGTTTCATTGTATTATGAGAAGGGAGACTAGAAGTGCGAAGTTTACCATCCTCGGTACTGTTCATTCTTTTATACTATTCACGTCCTTTCTAAACTACATAGTCCACCTCTAATCTTTTTAGTAAAGAGTGCTGTTTCTGGAGGAACAGGACTGCCTATTGAATCACCCATACTACTTTTTGTAGCTTGGTGTTGTATAGAATATCTCCATAATCCAAAGAACTAAAGAGCAGTGTTAGCCTGTATACCATATCAGCATTATGTTCTGGGTCATGACAGATTTATTCTCTCATCAATGCAATTGGATTATGCTTTAACCCAGATTGATTTGGTTCATTAGGTATTAATTTGTTTTGCATCTTCGGAGGAGATTTCATTGTCAGTGAAGGATGAATAGAGATTGTGTTTACTAGGCATTCATTCTTTAGGCCACTTTACTCTTAATTTGATACATAATATCTCACAGGAACTAAAATTTCTGCAGCTTTATTAGAGAATCAATTTTACATCAAAACACAGCCATAGATGACTTTTCTTACCTAATATTTTGTTTAAACCAGAGCTGGTTACATGGACACAGCAAAGCTAGGCCCTTGCTGCTAGGTGGTTGTGAAGTAATAACTCAAGATGGAATCTGGAGCTCATTATAGTGAGCATGTCAGTCAGTGCTATTGCAACTCCCAGGATTCCAGCAAAGTTTACATCAGGACTAAGTTTAGCAAATTGTGTTGCAAGGGACAGAGTTTCATCCACTTTATTTGATTGAAAATTATCCATGTATCATCTGTGTAATTGTTTTCTCTAAGAATTAAGTAGGAAACAATTATTACATTTTGTACCATTGTCCCTAGTGGACATAATGTTGAGGATTTTTGTGCATACAGTTTAATTGTGGTGAGATTAATAGGCAGGAAAAGGAGATATAATAATGGATAACATGTTTTTATAACCTCTTCAGGCAAGCATGATTGAATCTATTAACCACAGGGAAGTCATATGAAATGACTGTTCTGAAAATTAGAGAGAAAACAGAACATAGAAATGTAGGGCTGGAAGGGACCTTGAGATGTCATTTAGTCCAGTCTGCTGCGCTGAGGCGTGCCCCAATATACCTACATTGTCCCTAACAGATGTTTGTTCATCCTGTCCTTAAAAATCTATTATTCGCAGTCTCCCTTCAAAGCCTATTCTTGTGCTTAACTATCCTTATAATTAGGAAGGTTTCCTAATGTCTAGGAAAGAGATTAAACCATTTCTTTTTGCTCTACCTTCAGTGGTCATGGAGAACAATTGATCACAGACCTCTGTAAGAGTCAACGTATTTGAAGACTGTTATTGAGTCCCATCTCAGCAGCGCTGTCCTGTGGGGGGAGCGGGGCCCAGGGCCAACTGGCCTAGGCGGGGCCCCGCCCCCCCATGCTGGGGGGGAGTTGGGCCGCTCCACCCCCCCCACCCCCCAGTGATCCAGCCCTGGCGGGGAGCCGGCCACAGCCAGGACCCCAGGCTGCTGTGGCCGGTGCCCCAGCTGGGGACCCAAGGCCGCCGCTGGAAGCTGGTTCCGGCCAAGGGCAGCCTGCCGGCGAGGGCTGGACCTGGCCACATGGGGCAGGCCGGCCCAGAGGCAGGTCCTGGCCACCTGCCCCGCCCCTGGGCCTGCCTGCTCTGCCCCAGGGGTGGGGAGGGCTAGCCCAGGGGCCGGGCTTAGTGCTCCCTGCCTGACCCGCTGCCTTTGGCTCCCTGCCAAAGGCAGCGGGGAGCAAAGAAGAGTATGGCCGTGGGGGGGCCCGCGGTGCAGGCCCAGGGTGATCACCCCATTCGCCCCCTCCCCTCCCAGGGACGGCCCTGCCTCTCAGTCTCCTTCTCTCAAAACTAAACACACCCAGTTTTTTTAAACCTTTCTCATAGGCTAGATTTTCTAAACCTGTTGTTGATCTTGTTCTCCTCCATGTTGTGTGGTTCAAAAGCAGTTTTTGTATGAGTATAAAAATTTTCAATGCTATGGCCTCTTAGGATGTCTGAAAACAGGTGTCCCATCTTGGCCCACCTTAGGGCTCTGCAGTGAATTGGTAGGCGGGAGAACTGAGTTCAATGTATGATTTCTCCTTTGCCTATATGTGAATGCTGAAGAGAGTTCAATGTGCCTGGGAAAAGAATGGGTTCCTCTTTCCTGGCAGTGACCACTTCTGCTGATCAAGGAGCTTTAATGGACTCCAAACAGAGTTCTACTTCATCCTCCTTTGCCAGAAGGAAAGGGGCTTACCTTGCAAAGACATCTAGGATGGAGAAAGGGTTGAAGCAGGGAGGCTAAGAATGCTTGGACTTCTGTCAGGAATAAATCTTTCTGAAAGAAACCAAGAAAACATGACATCAGCTCCTTCATGATCATCTGAGGCTACAGGCACCGCTCTTCTTGTTATGAAGTGGGTGACTGAAGATGTAGTGGTTACGGGAAGCTGGTAACCCAGTCTGCAGTGTTGCAGAAATTCTGTTCCTTCAGAAGGTTCTAGTCTGAGCCAATGTCATGTATGTTAAGTAAGCAGGTATTCTTCACAAAGATATTATTTATCATCTCTTTCTCTGTTCATGTTTAATCCCTATTTTTCTGACCTATCTAGGGTTACATAGGATTGTATCATTTGGTAGCATGTTATGTTTATGATAGATTTGGTCCATCTGACTGGTCTTTAGATGCGCTTAGGACCAATCCATCTATTTTCTTTTCCTATCCAGACATACACATCACTATGCTAAAATATTTGATGAAAGCCAGTCTTGCACATCTAAATTTTTTCACACGTACTTATATGATCTTTGAGAAAGCAATCTCTATCTCAGAAACACCCACAATCTGAGGAACAGTTAGTAAAAATATGTCAAGTGAGTTAAAGACTAAGGGCCATATTGTCTTCTCACTTACACCATGAATTAATTTCCTGAGCTAAAATTTACTTAAGGAACTGCCTAAGCAAATAAATACATAGGGCTCGAGTCTCTTCTCATTTATACTAGTGTTACTCCACTGCCTTCAGATGAGCTACTCCTGATCTGCAGTAGTGTAAGTCAGAGGAAAATCAGGTCTTGATTTTTTACTGGTTTAAGCCAATCTCTTAACTCTCTTTTAAATGAATAAATATATTCTATTAAATGGTATTTTAAAGTTCGTTTTTAAAAGAAGAAGAAGAAATAGATTAAGGAAGTAATTTTTGCTGGTGGGGAGAGGAGAATTTTTGAAAACTGAATTATTTATTGTACCTTATATGATATACTAGCGTAGCCCCATCTGAAATGCAGCCATCTTCCCCAATGGAACAAATAAAAAATCCCTTTGCAAGTCTGTAGCACCTTCCAGCTAATGATCTCAAAGTGCTTTCCAAACATTAACGTACTGAATTGCAAAACATGCCAGAGATCCAGGGAAGTAGTAATATCCTTTTTAAATGTGTGATAAAAACAGTAATTAAATCTCACATCAGCCCTTTCACATAGATAAGAATTATTACCCTATTTAAAGATTTTGATTTGATTTTTTTATAGAATGTACTTGAGGCTGAAAAAGGTCAAAGCCAAAACTTTGAAACGTGGATACCTAAAATTAGGTACCTAAATCCAAATTTAGACAGCTAAATAAAAGGTTTTAACCACAAGACCAGTCTATTCTTAAAGATATATCCATTTATAGAGAATCTTTCATCCTGAAGACTTCATCCAAAGAACTTTATATCCACTATACATACACAAACAAGACAATAGGGCTATCTCTTATGAGAACATAGTAAGGATGACCATACTGGGTCAGACCAATGGACTAGCCCTGTATTGTGTTTCTGATAGTGGTCAGTGTCAGCTGCTTTTGGCAGTCAGAGGGTTATGAGGGCAAAGTGTTGCGTCCCCAACCATCTTGGCTAATAGCCATGGATGAACCTATTGTGCATTAACTAACTAACTAACTAACTCCTTTTTGAATCCACTTATACTTTTGGCCTTCACAAAACCCATGGCAATGAGTTCCACAGGTTGACTGTGTGTTGTGTGAAGAAGTACTTCTTTACATTTGTTAAAAACCTGCTCCCTATTCATTTCATCTGGTTACCATTAGTTCTTGTATTATGTGAAGGAATAAATAATAATTTCTTATTCCCTTCCTCCATACCATTCATGATTTTATAGACCTTATCTTTTCTAAGCTGAACAGATTGAGTGCTTTTAATTTCTCTTTATATAGAAGCTGTTTCATACATCTAATCATTTTTGTTATCCTTCTCTGTACCTTTTTCAGTTCTAATATATCTTTTTTGAGATTGGGTAGCCAAACGTGAATGTGTATTTAAGGTTTGGGAGTACCATAGATTTATATAGTGGCATTGTGATATTTTCTGTTTTATTATCTATCCCTTTCCTAATAGTTCCTACCATTCTTGTTAGTGTTTTTGTACTTTTTTTTGACTGCCACTGCATATTGCGCATATGAGGAATTGTCCATGATGACTCCAAGGTTTGTCTTGAGGAGTAATAGCTAATGTGGATTCCATCATTGCTTATGTATAGTTGGGCTTATTATTTTCCAGTACGATTATTTTGCACTTAGCAACATTGAATTTCAGTTGCCATTTTGTTGCCCAGTCATCCAGTTTAGTGAGATTCGTTTGTAACTCTTTGCATTCTGCTTTGGACTTAACGATCTTGAGTAATTTTGTATCATCTGCAAATCTTGTCAGCTCACCGTTTAAACCAGGGGTTCCCAACCTTTTTGGTTCGAGGGTAACAGATATTATTGTTACAACCCTGAAGGGCCACCAGTCTCCAACAACAGCCTCTCCTCATCCCCCCACTGCAGCCAGACAGAAGGACTTCAGCAAGAAGGCTACATCCCTCTTTGCTGATCTCCCATCCCCCTGGCTGCAGCAGGGAAACCACATGAGTCCTTTGGCTTGTGCTTTCCACCTGAGTCTCTAGAGGCAGGGTCTCCTTTCTCCAACTAGGGGATGTGAGATCAGTGCCTGCCCCCCTCTAGGCACCCAGATGGAGAGTTTTGCTGTGCTCCCTACTACAGCCAAGGGAAGGGGAGTGCTGATCTCCCACATTGAATAACCAAGGTCCCAGCACAGATCCTAGAGATACTGACCACTGATTCCAACACTTCATTTCCTATCTTTTAACCAGTTACTGATTCATGAGAGGACCTTCCCTCTTATTCCATGGCTGCTTAGTTTGCTCAAGAGCCATTTGTAGGAGATCTTGTCAAAGGCTTTCTGAAGCCCAAGTACACTGCAGTGAAGAGATATGCAAAAAATTAGTTTAGCTTCTCCACAATGGTTTTGTCTTCCTTGAATGTTCCTTTGGCACCTTGATTGTCTAGTGGCTCCACTGATGGTTTGGCACGCTTCTTGCTTCTGATGTATTTAAAAAAAACCCTATGATTAGTTTTTGTGTCGCTAACTCTGAATTCTTTCTTGACCTGCCTTTTATACTTATACACTCAACTTGCCATAGTTTATGTTCCTTTCTGTTTTCCTCTGTAGGATTTGACTTCTGATTTTTAAAGGTTGCCTTTTTGCCACTAACTGCTTCTTTTATTCTGCTGTTTAGCCCTGGTGGCATTTTTCTGGTTCTCTCACTGGGTTTTTTTAGATTAACTGGGTTAGACATTTAATTTGAGCCTCTATTTTGATGTTTTTAAATAATCTCCCTGCAGTTCGTGGGCATTTCACTCTTGTGACTGTTCCTTTTAATTTCTGTACAACTAGCTTCCTCATTTTTCTGTAGTTGCCCTTTTTGAAGTTAATACTATTGTGGTTGCTTTCCTTGGCACTTTCCCCTTTACAAGGGTGTTACATTTAATAACATTATGGTTGCAATTGCCAAATATTTCAGCTATATTCCCCTGCTGGACCAGATCCTACTTAGGACCACTTATGAAGAGTGCCATCTGATTTTTATTTACCGTAATGTGCTTAGTTTTATAATTCTTGCGAATGTGATGGGATGCTAAAGATTATTTTAAAAAGCGTCAGGGGATAATGGGGAATCTTTCTGCATTACTCACTATAAATGAAACCAATGCAACATTGTACCTGTCTTATATAGAAGAAAACCCAGTTTATGAGGTGCATTGGAATCAATTGCTGGAATACATCTTTTCTTTGTGAAAGTATGTCCCTGACATAATACCATCAAATTGTCAATCATATGCCCATCATATGGTGGAGGGAATCCAGATCCATGTCCACACACTTAAGTCGATCTAAGGAATTGACTTAAGGGTTAGGTCAACCTAACCGGTGGTTCTTACTAAGTTGACCTAAGCTTTCATTAAGTTGACTTAAGGAATTTCTTAAGTCGACTTAATGAAAGTCCAGTGTGGACAGGGAGTAATTTAGGTTGACTTTAAGTCGACCTAAATTGCCAGTGTAGACATACCCATGGAGTCTAAGATCAGAAGGGATTACTATGAAAATCTAGTCTTACTTATTACGTTTTATTCCTGAAGGAAAAGACCATGATGACTGTGATCATACTGTTTTGCTGAGTCATTTTTACCACCTTAAAGTCAAATAAATTAATATGCCAGAAAGCAAGAATGTCCATTTGCTACAGTACTAAACCACTGTAAAGTTTCTTTTATATGGATTCACTTAAGGGAGCTGAACAGCAATTGAAATGGTTTCTATCCCATTCTCATGCTGGATCCCAAAGGCACATGTAATACAGGTGATGGTGCATCAGTTATTTTTCTTTAGAAGCAGTTTCAGTTTCATCATTCATAACTGTACATTTCTCTAGTGCTTTTCATCCAGAAAGGCCCTTCTTTATGAAATTAGATGTATCCAGAATCAGTTCCTCAACCTTGGAATGCAGCTACTTCTGGGTTGGAATGTAGCTGCTAGAATTATGTGGCAGATATTTAAGGAGACAATGTAAAGAGAAATGCTTCTAACTGAAAGCACAAAAGGAGTTTTGGACAGAATGAAATCCCTTATGCTTCCATTCTGCAATGGGCTCCATGAAATTCTTTAAAGTCAATAGGCTTCCATGCAAGGGGCTGCCCATGTGGAAATAATTGCAGAACTGGGATCTGGAACTGATCAGGACCCTATTGGTTATCTGTGATTCTTAGGTAAAGGAGTGTGTGAGGCAATCACCACCAAGGGAACCTGTCGGAGAAGAGCTATGAGGTTGATTAGAGGTTTAGAAGACATGCCTCATAGTGATACTCAAAAAGCTCGATCTATTTAGTTCAAGAACAAGAAGCTTAAGTGGTTACTTGATGACAATCTGTAAGTATCTCCATTGGAACAAATACTTAATAATGGGCTCTTCAATGTAACAGAAAAAGGTATAACAAGATCCAGAGCCTGAAGCTGAAGCTGGACAAATTCAAACTAGAAATAAGGCATACATTTGTTTTCATTAACCGTTGGGACAATTCAGTAAGGTCTGTGGTGGATTCTCCATCACTGACAATTTTAAAGTCAAGATTGGACGTTCTTCTACAAGATCTGCTCTAGGTATTATTTGGAGGAAGTTCTCTGACTTGTGTTACACAGGAGGACAGACTAGAACAGGGGTCTGCAACCTGTGGCTCTGGAGCCACATGCGGATCTTTGGCTGCCCCCTTATGGCTCCAGGCCCTGCTCCCTCTCCCCCTTCCACCAGGGGACCCTGTGGGGGCCCACTCCTGGCTCCAGGCTCCCCCCAGCCAAGGAACCCTGTTGCAGGCACCCTTGCCCAGCTCCCTACATCCCCCACCAGGAGGCTAACACTCATTGCTGCTCTCAAAATACTTGGTTATTGAGGGACTTTTTTTAAAAAATGGCTCTTCTTATCTTTTGGGTTGTTGGCTCCTGGACTAGAAGATCAAAATGGTTCTTTCTGGCCTTGGGATCTATGAATGTCATTCCTGACTTGTGGAGAGGAGTTGCTATTGGAGGATAAGTTGTATAGCCTTCCTTCCACCCAGGACCAATCCAGTGTTAAGTTCACTATCGCCATATCATCATTCTGAAAACAGTGCAAATTTGGTGGGAGCAAATATCATCCAGCATATAGTTTCCATTTGTGGCTGTGATAGGAGTGCGGTTGGAAGGGTTGTTTGGGATTCAGTAGAGAACTCATTTTGCTTGGCATTTTATGAGCTGATAATCTCAGCGCATCTGTTGGAGTGATTTACTGCCAGAGGGAGATAAAAATTATAATGTGTAGACTTAATATTTTTTAAATGCTCTTTTTGATTTGGGTTCCTTCTTTTTCCTTCTTCTTCCCCATGATAGTTTATGAACTGCAGCTAATAAAATTGTAGGAAAATCTAATTCTGATGAAAAAGTTTAATTCAGATCTTTCTAATAGGAATTTTCTATACACACGCTTGATAACTTAGTTGACAGTGTTGTGAGTTGCTTATAAGGTTTACTGTAGAATACATTTAATTTCTCATTCAGAGAACATGCTAGATTTTAATAATTTCCAAGGGCAGCTGTTGATACTAATATAACATGCTGCTGCTCCTGTTGCTGTTGACTATCCAAAGGTTTCCAGGCACTCTGACATAAATACTAGAAACATGACTGCAAATAAGGGCAGCAAGTTTTAGAACCTCCTGAGAAGGCAATTGGTGAGAAAAACATATACCCCTCGCCCCAGGTCTTCCCCACGGATGCCATCAAAGAGAGTGTGCTGGAGAGAAACAAAGTGTACATATGACATGTTTTGTTCCAGTTATTTTGGGCAGCAGGATGGTACATAACTGGCCATTGGGAATAAGTTAGAGCTTCCATAAAGCTGCTCTAATGTATCTGGAGGGCAGGGGGAGCAGACAGATCATTAGATAGTCTGAGAATATGGAGAGTGAAAAGGTGCTCAAAGTTACTTTTGTCTCCCTTTCATTCCCATGTGGGAATAGAGAACAGGGGCCATTGTTATGAAGCTGATGAATTGTTCAGGCACTGATGCTCAGTCTGGAGAATGTATTCCAAACAGGTGAAAATTCTCTGAAAAGCTTTAACAAAGGATTCTGAGCCTGACAGTTCTTTGTGAAGTTGATGCTCCTGCATAAGTGATGTGTGACTGATTCCTGAAGACACACTAATAGGTGACCGCATGTTTTAAGGAAGGATAATAACGAATGATAAATAAGAAACTGTTGCTATACATTTTCATTCTCATCCTCTCTCCCTAAGCACTGCTGTGAGGTTAAAATTTATGTTTGGAAAGTGCTTTGAGATCCCTAGCTTTTTGATGCTATATAATGCAAAGGGCTTTATTTCCTCTGTACATCTGATTGCACTGTAATGCCATGAGGAAGAGTAGTCTGTAATCTGTCTGAAGACAGGAGGATTTAATAGGATACTTGATACATGCAAACTCACAAAATGTAACAGCCCCATCATCTCTCTTCTCTCTCACCCCCTTCTGCTGCTGCCCCTACTGTTCTAAGCTAGGTATTTCATTTACCGTAACCATAGCTGCTCTGTTCACTCAGCAATAGGTGAGGAGCACAGGAGAGAGTTTCTGTGGATTAAAGCTGTGTCATGCCCTCACTCTGTCTTTGGCCTTTCCCAGATGGCCTCTTTTCTCAGATACCTTCAGGGAGTTTCAGGGGAATTTCCATGACTACAAATCCTAATAGAAAAGTGTGAATAGGGTTTCCCCTCCTCATCATGTCAAGATTTGTTTCCTTCTAGTTACCATTGGGAGCAGTTTTCTAAACAAAAAAAAAAAAGTCATGAGGTTTGCCCTTTTAGTATGTCTCAGCCATCATCGTTAAGTTTGGGTTAGCATGCTTTGCTGCTGATCATAAAAGGCTTTCCATTCTATATCCCACTGACTTTGCCAGCCCCAGTCTCTTTGCGATCTCTGTGTCCAAATTTAGTTTCACCAGTTCTCTAATGGGACCTGCTGTCACCAATTATTTTATCTTCTTTTGTCACTTCATAGTGAATATTAAATATGCCCCACGTATGCTGCTTGTTGGGCTTCAACCTATTTCAGCATTAGTTACAAAATCAGAACCTTGCATCCTATTCTGCTAATTCCCCCAAGAGCTCTGTTTCCTCTCCCTTTTGCACTGCAAGCCCTCTGTCCTCTTCCTTGTCCTTTGTCTCCCCTCAGCATCTCCAGCCTTTCTCAATAGTTACCTAGCAATCTGTAATGCTTCCATAACCCAGCAGTTTGCCAGCTAGGTCCTTCCATGTTGACCATCTTTTTCATGTTTACCCAGACCTCTTCCATTCTTTCCCTGCTCTTCTCATTTTGCTTCTTTGCTTCATCTACAGCCCTCTTTAATCTGCTGCTGGCCCTTTTCTGTGCTTCAGAAGATCTGATGCCTCTTCATCCCTATTCTGTATACTGCTTTCGATCTTGTTACCCTCACAGCCTTCTTATTCTCCACTGACTCTCAAGGCCCACTCGAGATCTCTCTGCTAGTCCTATTGTAGTGGTTCCACATCCTTGTTATGCTAATCTAAACCCAGTGCTGTTGCATTCTCTGCACTCACATTTGGTGGGTGAAGTTGTTTTGAAGATAGCTGAAGGGACGTGTCTCTTCAGGATTAGACTGTTCCCTGCGGGGGGGAGGGGGAGAAAACCATAAAAGGTATCAGGGGTACCCCAGTTCACCAGTGCTGCCTGGCTCACTTTGCAGTCACAAGCAATCAGTTGTGCGAGGTACAGTCACCTACTTCCTAATAGACGAGGAAATCACTAATTAGTCCACCCAATAGGAAACCCCATGCCTGCCTCTGAAGCTGCTGATGTGTTTATGCCTATGCACGTGGTCAAGAATCTCTAGTGTTAAACATTTTAAGGCTTTCTTACTGCAAGGTGCAATGGGAATCTATGTATCTACATTTTTCTTGAATCCTGCTGGGCTAGTTCTGGATGGGGATATACTTCTCTGTTCCTGCAGCTGTTGGGAAATGGTGACTGCCCTCTAGGCCAAAATGTAATTCTTCTGGCTTTTCTGGCCCCTTCTTTGCATTCTTACCAGGTTGTATGAAGAATATTCATCTCCATTGTGCACTATCAGAAATCACCTGGCATCATTCATGCCTTGCATTACCAGAGGAAGTGATCTTGAAACAATAGACAGATGCAGTTAAATGATCTTAATTCTCTACTAAAATCATTAGCCTCTTGTAATTCCCCAAAGCAATTGTGCAATGCATTCTGTTAGTGGCTAATATGTATATTTATTGCAAAAATCATCCTGCGAGGAGGGTGCAGGGATTTGGAAAAAGGGCTGGATTAGCGTTGTTTGAATTAAAATGTCATGAACTTCAGAATGAACTGGAGAATTCCTGAACTAGATTACTGTCTGATTGTGCCATCCTTGAAATCAGTGGAATGACATGAGAAGAAAGGGACTGTTCAACAAGTGTGGCCCTTAATGAACAGTTTGACATATTTGGGCAACTGTGTCTTGCACAAGTCCAGGGGAAATCACTAGGGGTTCTCTACATAGGGTTGAGCTGTTCTTGAATGTCTTCTGCACAAACAAACTTTCACAGTAACATGGACCGTGAATGTTCTTGCTCCTTCTGGTTGTGGTTTCATAAAAAAACCAGCATATTGTGGTGAATGATGCAGAGTCTTTTCCACTCCCTGTCTGTGTTGGAGATTCCCCTCCACCCCCAAACTCCTGTTATTGTTTCAGGGATCTGACCCAACAGTGTAGGTTCAGGTACCAGAAAACAGCTACCCAGAATATGGGAAGTGCTAATAATAATGGTTAATAATGGCATGGGACTGAAATGAGTCAGAGCCGGCCATAGTGCCACATGGGGAAAAACCCAAATTTGTCCTCAGGGCCTAGGTTCCCTTTTCTGGTCTGGAAGGACCTACGTGCCCGGCAGAAGCAATGTGTAGAGGAAGAGGCAGAGCTTGTCAGGTTGCCACTGTTCATTGAAATCTTCAGACCTGTCCTATTTATTACAGGACAACTGAATAATCCTGTCTGGGTTCGTGCTTCACAAAATCATGGCTCAGCATTGCAACTTCACGGACTACATTTTCACTCAACTACATTCTGCTAGCCCAGAAGGATACAGTGTCAGTAGGTGGTGACACGATGGCCTGCTCCATCAGTGTGGTATCAGACACCAAGGAATCGACATACACCGCAGATTCCAACCCATGACTGAGGGTGTTAGCTCATTACAATGACTGTAAGCAAGTCACGGCAATCAGATTCAGAGTCAAACTATCCCAGTATTCCAACAACTGGTGCTTTGGTTTTAGCCCACTGTCTTCTCTGCCTGACGTGAGGATGTAAAGTCACATTACACTTTATATCAACCTCACAATGTGCTGGCAGTTTTTGCTTTGCCTCACTGAGGCAAGTCTATACTGACAGCAGCAAAGTCGTCGCCGTCTGCGCGATCTTCAGGTTTTGATTGAGGCGTCTGTGTAGATGCGCTCAATCGATAACTGAACTGGAGCTGGAACACCAGCTCCATAACTGCACTTATACTATGCCGACCGGACGCCATTTCCAGTTGGCTTAATGTAGTGTGTAGGGCAGATTTAAGAAGTCTTAATGTAGTATGTAGGGCGGATTTAAGAAGTCGGTGGGAGATACACAAGGTACTTTATGTACCTTGCATATCTCCTGTTGACTGCCACCAAAAATGGTGGTAAGTGTAGACTAGAACAGCTGTAGGAGAAAGGGGGTGGAAGAGGTGATTCTGCAGAGAGCAGATGTTCTATTAGGGACAGGCTGAAAGCCTGTTACCTCAGTACAGCACATCGGTGCTTCCTACTCCACACCTGCTCTCCTTGCCTTTCCCCCTGCTTGTCTTTGTTGGCTGTGCTGGCTGCTAAGACGACTTGTGACATTCTTGCTTGGGGCATAAACAGTGGAGGACGGGATTTGAAAAATATACATGAATAAAAGGTCAAAACTCTCCCAGGAAAGAATAAAGTTCTCATTTCTTTTATTGCATAGTTATGAAAAGCAAATTAACCTTTGGATGCTTGAGGAATTCGTTCTGACAATAGCACAGCTTAAAAATACACAGGTGCTACTCCAAGCAGTGTGTCCAAAGATGCCCCAATTTATTCCTCTGCTGATCCAAAATTCTCCATTATATCAATGGGGAAATGGAAGTTATTTTGTGCTTTCCATTTCTTTCATCTTAAATCTGCTGCTGTATTTTTAAATCTTTTGCTGCAATATTATGCTGGGAGGACAGAAAAGAGAAGAAAATATGTGTGGCAACCGAAAAAGGCAGGCAGGCATTGTTCCCATGCTCAGGGACAGTGCATCATTAACAGATAGGTTGTCCCAGTACTGTCGTGATGAAGTAAGGATCCTGGCGTCTCTTCCAGATACTGCTTCCATGTTTGACTTAAGACTTGGCACAAAGATTATGAGATTGACAATGAAAATTTGTCCTTTGAGGAGATTGCAACAGGATTGTTATTCTCATGGGAGTATTGGGGAAAAGTCAATATGACCAGGTGATATAGATAGCAAATGCTTAGGTTTATATCATTTAGGTGATCTAAATGGTGTAAGTGTTGTAAAGTGGTATAATTTATGTGCCAAAGGAAGGGAGAATGGGTAGTAGAAAGGGGGGAAAACAGCCAATAGAAGATAAAATAATCTCCAAGACCATTTTGGAATGAATTTGACTCCTTAGAACCACTGCCATGATGGAAGCAGTATCAATCCTTGTTTCATGATTCATGTTGTTTCATGATTTGTGTTGTTTTTTGATTCATGAATTCATGATTCCTTGATTCATGTTTTCTAAAATATCCTATGGTGCTGTAGGTCCATTGCTTGCTCTTGCCATGACTCCTCTAATATTTGCCAGTGGATTTTATTCTTTTTGTCCCAGCAGAACGTCATCACCTGTCTTCATCCTTCCAGTCACCTTTGGTTTTATTTCTCTGTTTTGAAACAACCCTTGCATTTTTTGTTGGACTTTCAACTAAAATCAATCTGATGACATCAGTACTTAGTGCAGAGCAAAAGAAGAATAAACAGAGCAGAGCTTCAGCTCAAATTCCAATGAACTCTGAAGAATTTGTTGCCCTGGACTGGCCCTGGGTCAACTTCTTCTAGGTTTAAATAAGGCCAGATATTTCAAATGTGAGGAATATTTTCTTTCAGTAATCCTCTGAATGACATATTTAGTAGTAAGACAATGTGGGTGGGGTAATGATCTTTATTATTTATTCATTAATATTTATTATTATTTAAAATGACCCCCCTTGGTCCTTGAACCTGGGACATCTCTTTGTAAAACCATGAGATGCCAACACTTGAACTAAAGTAGTAAGTCTGATAGCTAGAAAGAGTAGCAGGCTGATTTTCTCTTATGTGGACCAGCCACTAGAGGAGGACAAAGAGTCATGCTTTACTAGTATAGGCTATGTATGGTTTGTTTTGTTGTTGTTGTTGTTGTTTTATGGTGTGCTAAGTGCCTCTCATAACAGGTCATCTGTTGTGATCCTATCCTGAGGCACTTACAAGCTGGGTAAGAGGTGATAAAAATAAATACACCCTTTTGAGTCTACTTGGGTGCTACTGCCTTTCTGCCACATGAAGTTCTACATACCTAGGAGATGGACAACCTAGTAGTCCATGGAGTAAGGACTTTTCTTTCATTGTACCCTGCTTCATGGATGTAAAAGACAGTTTATTGGGAGAAGAACTCGAATCCCTTAACTCCTAGACTCAAGCTTTACTCAAAAGACTATTTTTTCCCTAAGGCAAGGCAAAATCAGGTGCCTTGCAAAAGTTTAGCTGCAGTCGTGCGTATTATGAAGCAATCAATAAATGATGTTATCAGATAAAAATGAATCAAACCAAGTAATTTTCTATATTTTCTTTCTGCCGTTTGATACATTAACCTCTTAGAGGAGGAGGTTCTATACAGCCTAGCAAAATTATACATGAGTGATGCATTATATAATCCATTAAAGCCTTTTATAGTTTACAGTGGAAGAATGTTCTTGCTCATTATGTGAATGAGAGGAGACTGCTGCATTTCAAATGACATTTATAATTCAGGTACTTATTTCCAGGACTATTTGGAACAAGGGATGGAGAGAAACTTTATAAGGTTCAAAGTGACTGAGTGCTCTGGAGTTTTCCAAATCCAAGTGTCTAATGCAAGACCATGCCAACGGCTTTTAAAGACGGCTAATACAGAAATATCCCTGGAATACTATAACACAATAGTTTTCTAATTAAAATCTTTGCATGGAAAAAGAAACAGAAATGAATCTCAGCCAGTCTGTATGAAAATGGCAAATGTTCCTTAGTTGAAAAGGTCTCACAGATAATTCAGCCTCAGTTGTTAACCATACCACAGAAAATGGACAGAAGACAATAGAAACCATGACTAGAGAAATCTTACCAAATGTTAAGGGAAAAAGGACCTCGTGTCATTTAAAGCTTTTCCATGAATTTATTTGTGTGTGTGTATAAATAAAAAATAAAATTTCATATTTAAAAAATTTTTTTTTTAGAATCCATCTAAAAATAGATTCAGGAAAAAGCTCAGAATTTCCGTGGTCTGACTTTGGGTCATCTGAGAAGCCAACTTTGGAAGGTCTTTGCTGTTAGAAAATATTTATTTCAATTATATCTCCTTTGCAAAATAGCAATTTAATTGAAGGAAAACACATCTTTGTGAAATGCTAAGCCAACTCTAAAGAAACCCTAAATACCACCATGTTCTGTAGTTCTTTGTCACACACGGCAATGTCACTCATTTGAGTCTTGAAGGGCAGGCAGCCATGTTCAGGAAAACTCTTAAGCCTGTGCTTAACTTTCAGTTCCATTGAAGTTAGTGTTAAACATGAGCTTAAGTGCTTTGGTGAATTAGGGCCTTATTGAGGGCTGTAGCTTCAATTCTACAAACACGTTTAAGGATGTGTCTAGTCCTATTTATTTGTTAGCAGGGCCAGAGCCTATGTTGTCTAATGGGCTGTGCTATGATCATCTCGGGTGTGGATTAACTCTATGTAACTGACATCAGAATCTGGCCAAGCATTTTCCCAGATCATGAACCTTTTAAGCATATGCTATGGTTAGATGTCTTTGAAATATTACAATGTGGCAGGTTTATGGCCTAACACCTTTGAAGACCATGAAGCAACTAACACAAATTCCATTCCCTGTAAACCCTCTGAAAATACTGTTACTTTATTTATTCATATTATACTTCAAGGATAACTTCACATAAGACAACAGATGACACAAAGGAGTCCTGGGCTGTATAAATATAGAATTATTTTATTTTATTTTACTTTGGTTAATAGATACAATATAATTTTTGACTACATAAGAAAGCGGAGTTTTCAGTGCATACATTTTCAGCCATACAGGGCACCCATACATTCCATAGTGATTTGAGTAATACCATGGCACTTGCTTAGTTTATTTTCCTTAACTCCACAGTTATTGGGGCTTTCCCAGTTTTCATCAACAGCTTTGACAGCTCGAGGTCTAAGGAAAAAATGAATTGAATAATAAGGCTGGGCTGGCTCTTGTGAAACAGGATTATCAGGTGGGGCAAAGAGTCTCTCTCTGCTTCCTGCATTCCATACTAGTCTTCCTGAGTAAACATAACTTTTAAGGCCTCATATTTGGTTGGCATCCTAGTGGGCTCTTTTAATCCAACAGGGAAGTGAGTCTTATTGCCCTTCTACATAATATGGAAACAACATTCTAACTAACCAGAGCTGAGGTTAAACACTTCTGAACTCATAGGAGCCTTCTGATACATTTGTTAGTAACAAATCCTGAAGGCACCCCTATATTTTTACTCAAGGCTTAGTGAGCCCTTACTTGGTCATTAGTCCATCAAAAGCAACAATCATTATGGCTGAGAAAAGACGAGGTAAGAACACAAGGATTCCACTCTTTGTTATTACAGGCAGGCTTAGAAAACTACAAGCTGAACAAAGGAAATTCATACCTCCCCTCCTGTTCTCTCCCTCCAGGTAATTGTAAGAAGAAAGCCCTGTGTTTGAGCTCAGAATCGAATCATCTCCTGCAGACCCTTTGCTTGGGAATATTTTGTAGCATCCTATCTTGTTATGGACATTTGGCTGATGATGTCTCTGAGTCATGAGGGGTGTTTTAGTCCATGATATTACCCAGGTGGGTCTTTGGAGCTAGAAACCATTAATCAGGGCCACACTCTTGCAATAGTATTAAAAGAAGATAACGTCCCGAGGAAGACGGATGCTACAAGACAGTGCAACTTCTGAAGACAAAAGGTCATTGAGAAGATCTATGGAATAAGCTTTTGACTGCCTAGTTACAGAGTAAAGTGCCAGTGAACATTCTCCGCAACACACAGGAGGCAGAGAAGCAGGGATAAAGTGCCAAGAGCTTCTAAAGTGCTCTAGACAGCTGCCCAACAGTGTGTCAAGAGAGACCAATGTTCATGTTAGAGAGAGATCTGAACTGTGGAGTTTGGAGACATTTAGATTTGGATCTGAAAACGGATCCAAATTTAACAGGAGACTAGATTTAATCTCCTTGTTTGAGCCTACTACAGAGGAAGGCCTGAGACATCAGATTTCCATTTTGATGGGACGTTCCCTAGCATTCAGGAGAGGGAGGGTGGGTCCAGTGTCTGTGTTTGGGCCCTCCATCTGATTAAGATAAGGGAAAGAGTGATCAAAATGTCTGAAGGAGGCAGGGGAGACAGACAGATTTCAGATATAAATCCACCAAATTTAGCTTGCTGGAAAGGCGGGGTATTTAAATACCCAGAAGTATTTTGTTCAGGGAGGAGCTCCAGGAACAGTTCCTGATATTGATTAAAAAAAAGCCACAGTCCTCTGCTCTACCCAATGCAGGAACAGTTAGGATGGGAAAAGGTTAAAGTTAATGGTGGGGAAAAAAGGCTTGTTTAGATGATCTAGTCAATTCCCAGCAAGTACAAGATACCTGGGCAGTATCAGACTGAAACCAGTTATATACTTGATCTTAGCCAAATAGCAGATAAGAAGCTATTGGGAGAAGCCAAGAGGGAGCCTATATATGATTTGATCTTCCCATGGAACTCAGTGTAAGGAACAAAGAGTAAGGAAGAGGGGGGAACCAGGGCATATGGATGTAAAGAAACCTCAGAATAATGAGATGGGTATGGACCCCAATGAGGTACCTTATCCTTGGCCTCTTATCTGGCCCCAGTGTTCATCATGGCAGAAGATGATTCTTGCCTCTAAGAGTTCTGTGGCCTGATACTTTGGGGTCGCTACGGAAAACCAGAAGGGGAAAGCACCATAAGAAGGCCAACAGGTTTGCACTGCGTAATAACGGTTGTCATTACACTGAATCAGATTAGATAGGCAGGTGGCCAACTGCCCTCTAGAGTCAAATAGGAATCCCTGAGAAGTCTGAAAAATCAAACATTATGTCACTTAGCAATTTGGCTTCCTTCTTCCAGCTAGTAAATCAGCCTCAAGTTAGAATAGAACCTGTGAACATCCCTCCCCTTTACCTTGAGCTGCACAGCTAATACCTGCAGGAATGTTGCAAGCCCAATCAGATTCCTTGCGATCCCTGTTATCTAACTGAAGGGAATAAAGGAGAGCCAAAAAAGCTAACAGCCAAAAGGAGAGTCACTATGAACTGGGAATGGGAGGTTACTGTAAACCAGAGCCTGGCCTGCAAGCATTAGAGAACAGTTTAGTAAAGATACTTAAATCTGTTACATCGGTGGATCTCCGTCTCTCTCTTGGCTAAAATGCTACAAAAAACATCATATAGATGAATTGCTATATTTGCCTTTACTAGGTAAACTATATACACCAATGTAAGGAAAGAACAATAATTAAATTAAGGGAGCAGAGGAAAGGACAAACAAAATATTAGTAATAAAATACAAGACATATGTGAATAATACTTTTCAGGTAATATTTCAGCTGGTTGCATTTACCATGAAGAAGAAAAGAAACTTCCGCTCAAATAAAAGTTGGAAACACATCTGTTCAAACTCTGGTGATTTGCAGTTTTCGTCAGAACACTTCAGAAGTGCTTTGAGGCTGAATCCCATTGACAGGGATTAAGGAGCTGTTGTCCTCGTTCTGATGAACAGGTCATCAGGCATGAGTAGTCTGTGGCCTTTCCTGATCCTCGAATCACAGAGAGGTTCTCAATTTTTAGAGGCCCATCTTTGGAACCAGTGATTAAACTGTATACAGTTTTGCAGATCTCATGAAGAGTGCACAGGCCTGCATTCTATGGCCTGCATTCTATGTTCTCATGTGACATAAAAGCAGCTGTGATGGAAACTGCAATAAAACTATATAGATACAGCGCTCCCTTAAATAAAGGCACTCTCTTGGTTCCACTTAGAGCACACCCCCACATCCTCTTGGTTTCGTAAAAGCCTCTGTAAATTGTGCTCTGAAGAAAGGGGCAGAGAAGAGAAGCTGAGTTTTCTTGGAAGCAGCCAATTTTCACAGTAGTGTTTCCAATTTTATTTTAAAAATGGAGAGCACATTTATACTTGCAACTGTTTTTTTCATAGGCCTCCTTATATTTAAGTTCTGCAAGCAAAAGTTTTTTGTACAGTAATTTTCACAAGCTTAAAAGCAAAGTACATGGGCAAATTTGTCCCACATTGACACTGTTAATTCTAGAACCAGCAGAGTTATCGGACACATTTTTTCCATTTGTCTTCTGCATAAATTATCTGCACACCACGTGCTTTATTATTTGACCAGCTCTGTAGATGGTCAATTTAATATTCACTAGACAACTGATCTAAAAAGCTTTTTGTCACTCTTTAGATAAATTAATCCAATAGGTTTCTCTCATTATTTGACCTGCTGTAGTTAATGCACACGTACTACAACACAAAGAAGTGCAAAAATAATGATAAAGCAGCTACAGACCACAACTCCCCAGCAGGTGTACTAGGAATAAGGGGCTTAATAGAGCCTCCTCATTGTGAATTACCGCAGTTCCCTTTTTTCAAATGGGAGCCTGCATGCTTTTCCCAGACTAATTCTGGAACTAAAGAGAACTGGGATTACATTTTTAGGATCCCCTATTTTAAACATTTTACCTTTCACAGTTAAAAGGGCACTGGGCTTGGGATTTTATTTTTGTTTTCATCTGTAATTATACCTGAAATTCCTTTCATGTTTATTTTGATGGTTTGAATGATTAGAAAATGATTCTAATGTTACAAGAGTGTTTGGTCTGTTTTCACTATCCTGGAGGAATTAGGGAAAGATAATCATGTCATTTGCCAAGTGCTTTTTCTTCTTTTGATTTGTGATCATTTAAAAAGCTCTTGTCCTCTGAAGGAAAGACATAATTGCAGGTGCCCTAGGAAGGGAATGGAGATGTTTCCTAGGCCTTGGAAAAGTCACCAGAAGGAAAATTAATGTAAAGTTCTTTTTCCCAGGTTATGATTAAGTTTACAGGCTTGACTGTCAATGGCATCTTTCTCAGCCTTTAGACTTGAGGTCCTATATGTCTTGACCTTTCCTAGCTTTCTAATGTCAGCTGAGATCACTTCACGGGGCATTAAATTACAAGGTTCCTTTTCATGTTGGCGAACCTACGATCGCCCTGCTGCACATGGCCTTTGGGGATGCGAGGAGATCACTTTGAATTTCTCCACTGTGTAGATCTGTGATCCACCTAGGCATGGATACACAGACTACAGAAAGCTTTGATTTATATAACCGCTCTAGATGCTTAGGGCATTCACATGGCCATGACAAGGTGGTCAGGTGGCATGGTGTCTTTGTGAACATATTTTAATGTCAGATTGTTCATAGTCTAGCACAGCTTGGTATTCCAAAAATCAAACTGGGTTTGGCATTGACAGCAGACTCTAGTGGAAGTGCTTTCCATAAAGATATGTGTCCAGAACTGAAAGAGAAACAGTGTGTTAAACTGTTGCTGTCCTAGGGCACATGGCGTATATTGTGTGCACATAAAACTCGTGTTAGGATTCATGCTACTGACACACACATGGGGGAAAATTCTATTTATCTAAATTTTTGAAGTCCCTATCCAAGGCTCTCACTTGCTGTACAATCATTACAAAATAATGCATTAAAATAAATTGTTGTTCCCACAAAGAAAAAATCTGGGGGAATGAGCTGTGTAGGATGCCCAGAAGGCAACCCATTCCATGCTTTGTACGGGTATTCAGACTACCCATGCTTTATGTATGTTGAATGGTTTTAAGGATAGATCCCAGAAGATGTACAAAACCCATTAGAATATTGCCCACAAGCAAAACAATTTGGATATCTGAAATGCTTTTGGGAGGGACAATATCTCTATGTTTTTAGAATAATGCAAAATCCACATATTAGGGTTTGTGGCTGCACTTCTTAACTGATCCCCTGACAGCATCTGAGTGTATAATCCTAGCAGGGTCTATGTACGCCCAGCAGAATCCATACTGTTTTCACAACTGACTTGATTTGACTCTCAGTGACTCTCGGACAGAATGAGCAAAAAGCGATTGAAATACCTTGCACTTCTGCAATTGCTACTGAGCAGTCCCAGTGAGAAATGGGGGCTTTTGGGCTGAAGCTTCTATTTTTGATTCTGGTACGTTAACTGGATATGCTGAAATACGCCCTCAAGGTAGCTGCTGTTAAAGAGTTTCCATTCATATCAGGGAAACTGTCAGTTTTCCCCTTCTCTTCTTTCCCCTAGTCCTTTTGAAACTGCCTGTACTGCATGTAAGAATCCAGCATTGTTGAAAGAGGTGCAGAGAGACACAGATCGAACTAGACTGATTACACTGGAGGGGCAGAGTAGTGGACGACAGAGTTGTAATCAGGAGGTGGGCTGTGGCATTCCAGGTTTGGATCCATAGGCAGGAGGACTGAGTCCTCCAGTGTGAAGTCCATGGTGTCCTCTTCAATCTGTACTGCTGGCTGGTATTTCACAGCCTGATGTTCATGCTCTGATAACATGGATTCTTTGCTCTTGCTGATGGCTCTCTGCCTGTTTAAAACAAAACAATGTGATATTCAGATCCTTTCCTTATAAAGGTTTGCTCTTATCTGTTATTGGCCTAGTATACAGGATCTCAAAATGCATTACACGTATTAGTGAACTGACTCTAACAACAATCCTATGATACGGGTAATTATTATTCCCATTTTACAGATGGGGGAACTGAGTTTGTGACTTTCTGAATGTTGCTCGGAGATTCAATAGCAGGGGTGCATTAATACCGAGGGGTCCTTATATTCTGTCTTTTGTTTATCACAAATCACCCTGCAATGTATTGTATATACCTTAGTTATAAATGTGTCTGTCATTGTTCTGACAACAGGTCAGTGAATGTGATATTCTGAAAGCAGAACTATAAACTGTGATTTTTCTTTAAGTACTGTAAAATCTGGGATTAATGAATAAATCTGTGACACCCCTTGATTTATTACAGTGTGGGGGGCAAGAGTGCGCTTTACATGCACTGCAGATCAAATCTTTCTCACACATACTTCGTAACCGTTTCAAACCACTGAACAGTCTTTCAGCTAAATTACATGATGCCTCAACTGGTGGTCTGCAATTGGTGATATTCAAGAGACCCAGGTTTGATTCCCAGCCTCCTTCTTTCATGCTAAATGTGGGGAAAGAAACATCTACATAGCAACCTTTATTGATAGAGCGAAAAGAACTCCAAAGGGCATGTGAACCGACCTTCATTAGATGCCCTTACAGGGTGGCTTTGAAGAGAGGCTTACTTGAACCCAAAAATGGTAATTTCAGGCAATCTTAAAAATAATATTTTGCTTATCTACACCATCTTCTACTCAAGGAATTCAAAGCATCTTTTTGGGAGAGGTTTGGATAATTCAGAGATTGTTGCATGGTGATAAGGATTTAGATCTGGAGGTGGTTCTCTGTACTTGTCCACTGTGATTAGGACTCTATAACTAACTAATATGAATCTCTTTGCAATAATCTACTACCACAGACTGACTCTGATCATGGCATTGCTCACGTCTTGCTTCAAAAATGACTCTTGAACATGCTAGGATGAGTTTAAAATCAACCCATATAGCATTCAGGGAGTAGGAGAAAACATCATGTGCATAGACAAATAGCTACTTTCTAATGTCCTTGAGACAGAAACAATCCCCAGAGAGGAGATTTTACTATTTATTATTATTATTTTATGTATACAGTTGTGCATAGTGACCCTCGTCATATCCCAAGGCTCCATAGTGGTAGGTACTATTTAAACACATAACAAGAAGAAAGACCCTGGCCCAAGTATCTTACAATCCAAGTATAAGAGATGGGCCAACAAATGCATACTACAAACCAAGGGTGTGCAAGGAAACAATGAGACAAAACTGGTCAGTATGAAAGGCTCTGCTGCTTGAACACCAGCTGCTGCACTTTTTGGTAGGCATTGTGGCAGAGGAAAATATCGACTGCAATGTCATGAATCAGCCTGCCTCACGTCTAGCACTACTCTTCATTTGCTAAAGAGGATATGGCTGATTGAGGGTGGCAGTGTGAACCTGAGTAGAGAATCACCAAAATCTAGGGCTGGAAGGGACCTCAAGGGAGCTTCTAGTCTGCCCTGCACGGAGGCAGGATCAAGTCAATCTAGATCATCCCTGATAGGGGTTTGTACAAACCTCCAGTAATGCAGACTCTTCTACAACATCCCTTGCAAGCTTCCTCCAGAATTTAACTATACTTATAGCTAGGATGTTTTTCTTAAATCTAACCTAAATCTCCCTTGTTGCAGACTAAACATGCCTTGTTGTTTTAACCTTTCCTCATATGTCAGATTTTCTAAACCTTTTCTCATTTTTGTTGCTCTGGACTCCCTCCAATTTGTTTAATCTTTCTTAACGTGTGGCACCTGGAAAAGGACAATGTTCTCCAGATGAGACCTCATCTGCCAGATAGCATGACCACCTGTGTCTCCTGTTAGTAAATCCCAGAATGATATTGACCTTTTTCACAACTGCATCACATTGCTGATTCACATTCAATTTTTTCTGCAGTGGAGCTGATATCCTCACCCCCCCATGCCCCTCTTCAATGTTGGTGTTTTGCAACACTTGAAAAATGAACCAGCAGGAGCTCATTCAGTGACTAGGACAGTACTGGAGGACCTGGGTTCAAGTCCCTACTGTGTCCAATACCATGGGTACAGTTCCTCATCTGCAAAAATGGAGATAATTTTACTTCACAGGTTAAATTCATGAAACTTGTAAGGTATGTTTATGGACTATGGTGATGGGGATTATTTAAATGTCTAAAATAGATAGAATCAGCCCAGATTTAACAAGTAGGCTTCTACTGGGGAAGGCAGACTCATAATATTCCTATTGTTCATTTCCCGTTGTTCTCATTTTTCCTGTGTGTCTATCTCCTTCCCTTACTGGGTTCAGTACAGGATGAGAAAATGCCTCCCTCTTACCCCCAAAAGGGAGCTTCTATAACCTTAGACAATGTGGTCTTTTGCTTGTCCAGGAATTGAAGTTGATGGCAAGCTGCATATGCCACCAGCCTCGTGAGTAGAATTAGTATTGGTGCTTTCATTTTAAAAGTAAATTGTTCTGAAAATGTAGGGGCAGTGCATAACTGCTGTGCTGTTTTGGCTCTGGTAATGGATTGGCTTGTGTGTAAGTGCACCAGTCTGTTTATCAGTTTATAATGGTCACTTTTGAGTCACTCATTCATGTAATTCACCATTGTTGAGGGAGTATGTGTGTTAGATGATGCTTTGCACGGACCAGTTTATTAAGGCATTCATTCCATTGAGCCAAATTCTGTCATCACATAACTGAGTGCAACTCCCATGGACTTCAATGGGAGATGTGCCATTTGCAGCAGGGCTAATTTTGGTCTAATGTGGTTGTCCTCCTCAAAACGGTCAGTTTTTCCTTTTCAAACCAAGACAGGAAAATGAACCCATGAGTCCTGCATGATGATGCTGAGATCTAACGATTAGCTTGTCTCTTGCATCTCTTCAATAAATTCCAATCCTGAGACTTCCAGAGTGCAGAGAAGTGAACTCTGCAGATGGATTCGCTGTGCTACCTCTTAGATCTAAACTGGGAGTTGAAACCCATTCCTTGCATGGCAATGCAGATCAGTACTCACTACACTGCCTCTCCTGGCTCAAATAAGCTATAAACCTGAGAGAACAATGTGACAGACTTTATTATCAAAATCTAAATCCTCTTCTTTCCCGTTGTCCAGAGGAAACATCAGTGGGAATTTCTTCAAAATGCCATACACTTGGCAACTTTTCCACCCCCTCCCCTTTATATAGATTCTCCCTCTGGAATAAGTGACAGAGCTGTCTCTCTGCTCCACTGTTTATTTATGTACTTTTCTTTTATTACCTAGTGCTGTTGACTCTTGTCAGCTGACTCCACAGATACTCTGGCCTTTAATTTGCCAGGTATTAAAGTTGTCAGTGGAGACAAGGAGAAGCATGAAAGTATCTGTTTAACTTGGCCCCTGGCCTGTGTGTCTTGGAGTGCCAAATAAAAGAAATTTTATTAGGGTTTAGTTTGGCCACACAATGAGAAACTTTCAGACCCTTGTTGGCTTCTACCAAGTGTTCTTCCTGTGTTTCTGTCCCCTCTAGGTCAGGGGACTGCATCTGGGAATGGCTCTGCCTGTCACCTAAATCACATGAATGTTTGAAGAGAGACTTAAACAGTGACATTTAATATTTGCTTCCAAGCCAGAAAGATGATGAGTTTGATTAGAAGTGAGTTCTGTGATTAACCATCTATGGCAAATTGAAATGCAATTAAGTTTCAGAAATGTTCCTTTCATGCAAAATGCAGCATTTCCTAAATTAAAATGATCTGGAGGTCTTTACACTTTACCTTTTAAATCACTCTATATTTACTGACATTTCATTCTACTCTTTTTTTGTTAAGCAGCAGGGAAAGTGCATATGCTTGGAATATATATCAGAATCATAGGCTGTAGCTTCCTTGTTCTGACTGTCCTTGAAATTTGCTACATAGAAACTGCCACATTGGATCAGACAGTTAGTCCATCTAGTCTGGCATCCTGCCTCCAGCGGTGGCCAGTACCCAGTGCTTCAGAGGAAAGCAAAATCCCTCATATAATTATGCTCTTAGTCAATTGTGCAATGTTGCATATGAGGAGAAAATCCTTCCTGAGCCACACAGGCGAATAGTTTAAGGCCCAAAGCATGAGACTTAAATACCCATAGTATTAAATAGCTTCAAATGTTAGTAAGGGTCAGACAGTGACCCAATCCTGTTAAAATCCAACCAGTGTATTTAACTCGGTGAATTCCACAGGTGACCTTCTGCTTTCTAAAGAAGTATTTTCCTTTATTGATTTGCCTTCACTAACATTTGCTTTTAAATGACCTCTTGTTCTATATGAAAAGAGAGAGTAGAAAGAAAAGGACTGGTCAGTTTTCACTATGCCCTTCATAATGCTGAATGTCTCAATCGAGTCCAGGGGATTTTGTGTGTGGGGAATGATGTGTTTCACCTAAAATATATTTTGAAATTGGCCCAAGACAGTAACATCAATGCAAACATTCTTGAATTTGTGCCCACAGGTAACATTAGGGGGAAAGTTGAACACTGCAATTTCCACATTCAAAACAGTTTTTTGCACTGAAAAGTGCCATTTTTCTCAGGTGCAAATCTGTATTCAGAGATTTTTGGGAAAACTCCTGTAACCCACACACCTGATACACCTGTGAGCCCGTGCCTAGTGGACTTTACACACAAAGTTCTGATCTGCTCTGCACCAGGAAGATGACTACAAACTGTAGAGATTTAAGTGTAGAACAACAAAAACGATTAAGGCACTGGAGGAACAGAAGATTAAAAGAAAGCAGATTTATAGCTTGGCTAACCCGTGACTTATGTGGACGTGCTAATCACATACAAATCTTTGTCTTTGGGGCTTGCTTTCTACAATGCTTATACCCTGGTATCCTGGTACCTAAGCCCTGTTTGTAATTTGTGAACATCGATGGAGAGAGTTGATTGGTTTGAACCAAGTGGATATGATTAAGAACCTGCCTGTGCTGTTAGTAGAACTTTGATGGCACCATGCTACAACACACTTGTGTCCTGTTCCAGTTAAAATATGTAGTGAGGATGGTGTCATATGGCTTGACAAAAAACTTAGACAAGTTCAATTTAGCTTGGTAATGTGACACGGTTAAAATATGGTTAGGCCCCTCCACACTACAGATTTTTACTGTATTCTACCTGTATTCTTGCATGGTGCAGATGACCATTAGGAAATGTTTCCTAACCATGAATGCGTTAGGTTGGGCATCTGTGTTCTTGGGGAGGTTATACAGCATCTACCACAAGGGACAATCATGCACTAGGTAGTGGGAAGTGGTCTAAATGGTTTACTAGTTTTCTCCTATCTCACTCCTCTGGGAATTGTTGATTCTGGCTTTACCTAAGCACCTTGCTTTAACCAGATAGGTCTCCATGGTCCTTAAAAATCTTGGATGTGATCAGAGTCCTTGTTTAAGGAAGGACAACCGAGCTGTGAACTGTGGAGCCTCCAAGAGACACTTTTTCAGAGTAATGGTCTGTACTATTTCATTGAAAAAAATTCCAGAGACTTTAATTAATTCATTCATTAAACGAATAAGGTTGTGTTTCTCTAATAGTTGTGAGATTCAGAATTTGCTTCAATGAATTGCCAGTGAGTACTGGTAGGTAGTGGAAATCCAATACTGCTTTCCCCTCTGATGGTATCAATACCTAATGGGTTAAGTGGCAGAGGAATTTGACATGTGAAAGGGTCAAGAATTCATTCTTTTGAAACATTTATGAAGTGCCTATCTGTAAACTGGGCAGCAACCAAATACAAAATACAACTAAAAGTCACAACAGGCCCAGTTCACCACTGGAATAAGTGATTGAAGCTGTTTTAGCACCATGGATTTGTGCCTCATTTAGCCAGTTTGGCCCAACCACCTCAAATATACAGCCAACCAGAATGCTAGGTTCTGTGACTCAAGATGGTCAATTCCCACTGAACACAAGGAATAGAGGGCTGAGAAGCAGGGCAGACTACAAGAATAAGCACAAGATCCAAGAATGCTGTAGTTTGAGGAAGTCTAACCACTGCATCACTACACAAGTTACTTGCACATGTTACAAGATAGACTCTGCCCATCTCTAAGAGCATACAAACTAGTAACAAAAAGAAAAGTCTTCTGCTGAAATCATATACACCAGGTTTCTGCCTGGAGCAACCCTCTCCAACTCTCTCTAACTGAAAACAGGATGTTGCAAGAGGAATTCTGGTCAACCCTTCTGAGCCACTTTGGTGAGTGGTGGCTGTGTGTCACGGAAGATCCCATGGCTGCATTCTGAAAGCCTTGATTGTGCAGCTCTCTCTCTAATGCCATGCCTACGCTGCAAGCTTGGGGTATGATTCCCAAGTCAAGCAGACCTACTTGCACTGACTGTAAGAGTTAGCCTGAGTATAAGCTGTAGTGTAGCCATGGTAGTGTGGACGGCAGAGGTGGTGTTTCACCTGCTGACTATGTACCCATGGGGTTCAGGCAGGTTTCTCCTTGGCCTGGCTACGGTGTGCTGCTGCCGCCTGTGCAATCATGGCACCATGACTATTCACACACAAGCTAGCTTTCACTGAGCTATGAATTGCATCCCTAGCATGTTGTGTAGAGGTGACCTCAAGGTCACCTTTTCCTATAGTCTTTCCCCAGACACATCATGTCTGAGCAGGGACTCCTGATGCATGATTGTTTGGTTTGAATTCTGTGCACTGAGATTACCTGAGACCCAGCCTGGCTCAGGCAAAGACAGCCCTCAGCGACATGATCTGGATGCTGCATCTTGGAGCCTGCAGCAGATCAGCTGAGACCCAGTCAGCTGGTGTCAGGGTGCACGGCCAACATTAGCCTGAATAATTGTTTCAGAGCAATGGATCATAAATAGGTCAGACAATCCCCCCCACCTTCTCTCCCCGCAAAAAACCCAATCCCAAACCAAACCCCCACACCCAAGCAAAAGCCAAGCCTACTATAGCTCTTAATAATAACTTGATTGAAGAGTCTCCAGCAGGATTTTAAAACAGTGCTTGGTGTTGGCACATTATTGTTACAAGATGAAACCTGACACTGAATCAGCATCATTTCATCCCACACTTCCTCGAATGCTGATTTAGAGGCAGTTCCTCTTCTGCTCTCAGAAAGCCAATGTAAAATGCCCCTGACTTCATAAATAGTTATTGCTTGTCTAGCAGGATTTCCAGACCCAGGGTATCAGATTCAGCCTCAGTAAACTCTTGACACCAGCTTTCTATGGGAGGTGTAGTGTTGCCAACTTTTCAACTTGATGGAGCTAGCAAATGCAAGACAAATAAACAGTGAGATTTTTGGTGAAAAATAATAAATGCAGCCACCCTGGTTTAGAAACCATGCTAAGCCTTTGAAAGGTTTTATGTAAGAAGAGGATGACTGTTTGAAATGGGTCCAGGGTAAATGTTTTTGATAGCAAGAGATACACAATTAACAAGGGTGACATTATCTCCCCTGTTAAACTAACACTCTTCTCTGACCTCTCCATGCCATTTGGAGAATATTACAAGTGCTTCTCAGTGATGTTTTTCAAGTTATGGGTGTGTGGGATCAAAGGATGACATGCCCTGAAACAAAAGGTCACCAAGACCTTTGGCAATTAATTTCTAAATGGATGTATCACTTGGGCTACAAAAATTCTGCACGATAGTTTTAAAAAAGAGGCTGACAAAAGGGTCTTCTCAGCTGGGGTCAGCCTTGAACGCTGAATGGAAAAAGAGGCCAAGGATAAACAGCACCATCTGCCCATGCGGTTGTTGGAGTTTTGGGAATGAGGAGGAAATGGAGGCTGCTTGCTGTAGGCTCCATTCAAATAGCCATGGCTGGCCTGGCTGGCACACTAAGAGCCAGTTGTACAGTCATGAATGGAATACCAAAAGGTGTTAGGTTTTAGAAGGCCGGGTTTCTAGCTTGTGGATATTTTAAATGAAGTCAGTGGAATTAAACCCATTGACACTAACTGAGGAGCTGGTTGGGTGTCCAGTGCAGCTGTTTAATTTCAGGCTCCACAGAGCTAGGGTGGAAATCTCAAAAGAACAGACTGACTCCTGGGGTTTCTAAGGTGTCTGCTTCTGAATAATAATGCCATTAGAAAGCAGCCTGGCATGTGGGAGCTCAGGGCTTCTGATGCCTGCTGATAACCAGATGGGGAAGGAAAGAGAAATCCACGAGCTACTTATTGGAACCTTTCTGAATGTCAGAAACAAAGAAGCTTCATTCAAATGTGATTCTAAGACATGGGCAAATAGCAGGGGAAGGTGTTTTATTTGAATCAATTCACTCACCCTTAGTGTGAATGTATATGTGTAGACATTGGACTTAGGGATGTACATGTTTCACAGAATGTGATGTCCCCTTGTATTGGGACCTTAATTTTCCCACTGCCCAGCAGAACACATTCTGCTGATCAGCACTGAGTCCTGTTAACACATTCCTCTCCTGCACGACAAGTGGAATTAGAAAGTTCCATGTCGGTTCAGTCAGGATAACATGAGCCTGCTCTGTGGCTTTTATCACAGACTGAGTCTACTCCCTCAATGCTAATTGGGAAGTGATGGAAAAGAAGTTTGAAAAGACAAGGGAAGCTTCTGCCATTCTTCCTTTCTGTCCGTCAGGAACAAGACAACAGCCCCTTGCAAGTACTGACTGTGCACGCTCTGAAATGCACCTGCTAGCGCTATGTATAAGAAGTGCAAACTTCCCCCAATAGACCACAGCCACCAAAGAAGGTCATCTGTCTTCTGTGGGGAATTGTAGAAAATATCTTCATGGAGAAGCCAAATCAATAGACTCATAGGCTATGTCTACACTGGCAAGTTAGTTCGAATTAACTAATTTTAGCAAGTGTAGACATAGCCATAGATTCTAAGGACAGAAGGGACCAATATGATCACCTAGTCTGCCCTCCTGCACAATGCAAGCCATGAAACCTCACCCACCCACTCCTGTAATAAACTCCTAACCTATGACTGAGTTAGTAAAGTCCTCAAATCAGTTTTATTCGTCTTGGATACTGTGCTGATAGGTCTTCCAGAAAACTCTAAGCAATTTCGTTGATGTTTATTGTAAATACCTAACTAACTGAACAGAGAATGAGATCCTGTCCTAGATTTTTTTGAAGAATTCTGTCACAGAGAGACTAGTCTTCATTAGATTCTGTAGGCTGACTCAAAAAACCTACACTAGGGTTAACAATTTTTCTGTAAGAGTAGAAATGGAAAAGACCTGTTCAGTCACCCAGGTTCTCCCTCCCTACTAGATCCTGATTGTTCTTTGCAAGAAGATGCAGAGGTGGAAGCCGAAGGCCGCTTACTTTCTGAAAAATACCCATTCTACTGTGATGGGTCTTAATGGCCTGTGCTATTGATGGATAAACACCCCCTCCTCCCCACAATGGCCCAATGAAACCCAAATATGAAGGATCTTGATGGTAGAAGACTGGGTTGTAGGAGAGTGTTGGGGCGGGGGCAACTGTGGGAAGAGGGATACACCAGAGGAGGGGTACTGTTGAAGAGAAAGAAGTTTGGCGGTCTGAGTTCTGAAACATCTACAGTCCTATTGCAATTTTCTCCTGTTCTCCCATCATGTATGTTCTGGAAAGATCCATCTCATCCTTTGCATCTGAAATAGGCTGAGGTCTGTCTGGTGGGCAAAGACATAGTTCTAAGGGCTGTTCCTCTGCTTGTCTCTGGTATTATAAAGTTCTGTGAGTTCTTGAAATTGTTCCAGGAACATTAGAAAGAAGGAGGCAGGGACATGCTACCCCACTAAATGTATCCTCAATCCTTGTGCACCTATATTATGTTTGCCACATGTGTCATATTGGTGGCTCTGAAACAAACCAATTGTATTTGAAAGTCTGTGCCCCTCTTTGAATATGATGATTCAAAAGCATGAGGCAGCTTTGCCTTTGGCAAATGAGTTCATTTGATTGGTCGTGCCTCCTGTGCTGAGGTTGTTGTAATAGGATTCATGCTTTATGGTACTAATTAATGGTCACACCGTGGACAGAAAAACACATGTATGATAGCCCAGCCCTTCAGAAGTCTGCGTTGTGTTTTCTATGCAAACTGGTACCTCTCCCCTCTATGTTGTGACCAAAACGAAGTTGCTCCCCTAGTAACCCTCCTCTTTCTATTGTAATCATGTGCCTTCTGGAATCACAAACTTCTGGACAGGCCACCGACTCCAAAAACCAGTTCTCAAAGTACTCACGCTAGAGCCATAATCCCGTAAGGCCAGGAGCGGATTTCCAGCCTCTTCAGGCTTTTCATCTCCTCCGATGTCAGCACCATCCCGCTATCCGACTCACTCTCCTGTACAGTGAAAGGAACAGGACATCAGCAACACGATCAGTGAAAAACGACAGCGCTGCAGCTCTCTCGAATCCACAGCGAGGGGAAAAAGCGTGATTAAGTACTTGTACTGAGCAGCCATTAAAGCCAATGGAGAAGGAAGAGCAAAGGGGTCAGTTCAAACACCAGCTTCCCTCTGGAGTCTATCCTGCAGAACCATGATGTTTAGGTCTAAAGGTTAAAGTTGTGTTAAAACAAAAAAGGAAAGCTCTGATTGTTAAGTATTATTAATTTATTTTTATCTCCTTTAAGCTTATACCCAGGAGCCATGAGCAGAACTGTTGCGGTAGGTGTTGCCAAAATTGAAAGGTACACATGGTCCCTGTTCTAAAAAGCTATACAATATTTAAATGAGAGTAGGGTTTTTTGGGGGGGCGAGGGCGAGGGGGGAGGGAGCTGGTGGCGGAATCTTTTACGCCTTAAACGCTCCCCTTCAGTGCTGGAAACTGCATCAACAGCAACCATGCTGTGAATCAGAACCCGAAAGGGAAATTAACTAGAAATGAGAAGTGAAACTGCGATTAGTCTTAATTCTGCATCCACACTGAGTGAAGTGGAAAAGTAAACAAGAATGATAATGAAAAGAAAATCAGATTCTGTAATAACAGAAGTTGGGAAACTTGGTTTTTTTGTTTTTAAACTATATCAGGTGCAATCCTAGCTCTACTGAAATCTGTGACAATGATTTCATCCCATCTTAACAATGTCCCCATACTTTATTTCTCAGCCATGTATTTTTCTGAATTACTCTTTTCCTAGCATCTTTAAATCACTATAAGAAGCCGAATAAAAAAACCCTACAGATACCTAGCACTAATGCAGGATAGGTGTGGTATGGGACTTTGACCTTTCTGGAGTAGCTATATGAAAAAACGATCTAATCAGTATGAATTTAATGAACTGGCACTAAACCTGGTGCACTCACTCAATACTAACGCAGATGACACATGGACTATACTTATCTAAGCTAGCCACTGCAATCCAGTATTAACTGTCATTATTTTAATGTCACTCTCTTTCCTAAATTTAGGGAAAATATTACCACCAAGTATGTACTGATTTTAGCAATGCCCCGCAAGAGAAGATCTTTGGAAAATGAGGCAGATGCAGGCAGTTGGTCACCTATTAGTGATATTTGTTTGTCCTGTAAAAGGACTTGTATGATGTAGAGACAGACAGATCTCTCTATCCCAGAAGAGAGAGAATGCAGCAGCTAGAGAGAACTCTTACACTGCGTATCCCCGAGACTCTGGAATAGGGACAGGGTTCTAGAAACTGAACCTGGCAAAGGAATAGAAAATAATAGAGATCTTTCTGTGATAAATTGTAGTTGGACACCTCATCCTTCCTAGCAGAGTATATATTCATCAGTTGGAGAAGAAAATGCCTGCACAGGAGACCCTGCAGGCTGGGAGGGGGAGAGAAAGAGCACCTGGATATCATATGGACAACAAGAAGACACAGAAGTGCGTGCAGCCTCCCTGGCCGTTAGTTGCTCCACAGCCTGTAGGTGCCCACCCTCCCCTTCGGTCAGGTCTCCTGAGGGCTTCTTGCTGTGGGATCTTTGAGCAGATGGGGCTTGCCCATTGTTGCCAGTGGTGCTGGCTCTGAGGCAGGCAGCATGGAGAGAGATGATACTGAAGTCCGCAAAGGGCTAAGCCTCCAAAAAAGCTCCAGAGTTATTTTGTGCAGAAGGAAGAGAGAGAAAGCCAAATGAGCCATGAATCCTGAAGTGGCCAAATGAAGTTCCTTTCACCGAGAAGAGCTGAAATAATCATGCTTATAGCTTCTCTTTGAATTGCTTCATGAAACAAAGTGCAGGATCCTCCTATTCACTTTCCTTGATCCAGGGCGAAATCCCCTTCGGAGTTTTGGTCCCCTCTTCCAGAATGAAGTACACACATGTTCCAGAAACTCCGTATGGCTCTGCTGATAGCAAGCCTGCAAACCTGATGGAAGGAGAAGAGTTCACCATGCTTACCTTGTTCATCACTTTCTCTACGGGCACTTCATCAAATGTCTTCACACTGAGTGGTCGATTCTTACTATTATTTCTGGGAATGAGAAGGATGAGAGATCAGCCTGCAGATATTCACAATGACCCCGTAACTTTTCTTCTTTCCCAAGTGGCTGCTAACCCAGCTTTGCAGCTCAAACAACGTCCCTGACTCGAAGTAAGGATCTTTCATCAGATTTTCTTCCATATCTTGTAACCAGTTTAGTAAGGTCCAGACAAACAGCACCCAAAATGAATCATAAAATGAGACCACACCCTGGAGCTGCTGAGAAAATTCACACTCCCTGGAAGACTTCAGATAAAAAGGGACAGTTACATGGACAACCAATAGTATTTTAAATGACAGGAAAATGGCTAGGTTCTGGATTCTCTTGGCCTACCAGGAAAACATCACTTTAACATAAACCGCCAACATCAGCAGCCATCACAAAAGATAGGACAGGGATGTATGCAGGTTCCTGCCCTTTCCTGATCCTTCTCTCTCTATATGAATGGCAGACTATGTTCAATGCTTGTGAGAGCACATTCTGCACCATCTTAAGTGCTGTAGCTGTTGCCACTCCTGTGTGTTGTTCCATGGCACCCAGCAAAGCATGCAGGCTGTCTGTTTCCTCCACAGACAGAATGCAGCCAGTTCTAGCCAGTGTACATTTGCCAGGACACAGGCTTCTAAATCCACTATCAAATGCCTGGATTTTATTTGTATTTAACCCACCTAAACACCAAATATCAATTCAAGTACCAATCAGACGTAATATTTAATAAATGACAGCAGGGCCAGAATTGGGAGCTTTGCTAAGTATTATTGCACCTCCTCACCCACCCCCGGCAAAGCTTGGTGGTTCAGATAAAAGGGAAGCTGGATCCAACTATCCCTGGCTTTGTTTTTGCAAAACCAATATCCAGCTTCCTTTGCCATCTCTAGACAGGACAAAGGCACGGAGGTTCCAAGGGAAACTCGGTGACATTCAAAGCAAACCACTCTTCCCTAGAAAAGTGATCAAAATCAACTAATACAAAGATGCCGGGGACTGAAATAAGTGGGGGGAATCCTAGGAATCAGACTTCAATAGAGGATAGGACAGGGCTAACCATCTAAACACTGGCAGCCAATGTGGCAAATCACTTTGGAGACGTGGTTTCTTAGTCAAAAGCCCTCAACCAGGAAAGGCCCTGCGTTAGCTTAATGCTGATGGAACCCAGGAACCACAAGCATAACCACAAGCAAACCTTTTCTGCTTCTCCATAAATGCTGATAGGCAGAGAAGGCATATGCCTGTGGTGATTCATGCGCATTTCTGCAGGCTTAAACTGCTTCCCAGCTTTCACTTCCTTCATTATCTAGGATTCTTAATTTGAAACCAAATATAAGGAAGCACCTTACTTACCGCAGCCCCAGTCCCATTGCACTCCAGCGATTAATGCAGTTGCTCAAGTTTTCCTCCACTGGGCAGGTCTTTGGGTTAGATTCTCCATCAGGGCATAATGTGATGTTCAGTGGAATATAGTCTTTACCATCCTAAATAATTAATAACACAGAAGAAAGTAAAGCCAGTAAGAATCAGTTCTTCCGGCACTATGTCCTGGACATGAAAGTTGAATTCCAAAGGGGTAGCCGTGTTAGTCTAGTGTAGAAAAACAACAGAGTCCTGTGGCACTTTTAAAGACTAACAGATTTATTTATCACATGAGCTTTTGTGGGAGAAAATCCCACTTCGAAAGCTCATGCGATAAATAAATCTGTTAGTCTTTAAAAGTGCCACAGGACTCTGTTGTTTTTCTGGACATGAAAGACTGTCATATTCTACTGAAACCATTTTCTGAACAGGCCCTGCACCAGGAAAGCCATGTGACTATTTGTTTTATTTCTGATTATTTCTTTAAGGCAGTCACGAAATTCTTTGGAGTTCTCGAAATCCAGAGTTAATGGCTTTACCCAACATTCATTATCCTGTTGTCTTTGCACAAGGCAAAGCTTTCATTTTGGGGAGATCCATTAAGAAGAATGGATGAAAATTGGCTTTAAAATTCCAATCCTGGTTCCTCTGTTTATAACCTCCCTTTGAGGCATCTGAGCATGAGTGCTTCATCAATCATGGCAGCAATGGGCAAGACCTCCAGCTTCCCCCATATTCAAGATCATCTTTTTCAGGCTTCTTCCCTCATAGCAACACTATGGTGCTCATCCATCTGGTAGGAAGACTAAACGTTTTGAGCATGCAGCTTCATTGAGTGATCGCTGGCTGGGGGACACCAAGATGTTCACATCCGTTTGAGAGCAGCTGGCTTTACAGGGCTCTCATATTGCACCCTTGACAAACCCGCAGACAATTAATTATTATTATTATTTATTATTGTGCCCCAAAGGTGAAGCCAAACAGTCTCAGTTAAGCTGAGCACTCATGGGTTCTCTCATTCAAATACATTTTCAATATTTTGCATCTTGGGTGATTTCCATGGGGTCTGTGTAATGGGAGGCAAATCATCCAACTCCATGTTAAAGCCCCAGGTTTATGTATGGGAAAGGAGAGACAAAGAGTCATCAAACATATATCAGAGCTGGGGATTTGAAATGAGTAATGCCTATTTATAGCCTGTGAGCTTATGTTCAAATCGAGGAGATGCAGCTAATGACAGCCATTTCTTAATACTGAAACCTTAAACCACTTCATTTCCTGAGCTTTCATTACAACAATTGCTACTGCCACCTTAATACAATTCAGCACGTACCTAAGTAAGCTATGAATTCTCAGCAGCAAGTGCTAATTATTACAATTATCTGTAGAAGTGGCTTCTTGTTTAACTTCTAAAACCATTTATCAAAATTCCCTTCCCTTGATTTTAATTTTGAGACGTAGTTATCTGCTTGTCCCTTGTCACGATTCCTGAGTTCTCTTTAATTTCCGTTGGTTGTGTTAAAAAGCTCACAGGCTCTTCCTGACTTTTGCACATTGCAAAACAAGCCTCCTCAATTTAGAGTCACTGATTTATTAATTTCCAAAAGGGAAGGGGCAATGCGAAAGAGCTTGATTTCTTTCTACAATGGAATTGACCATTACATAACTGATCTGTTGCGGTTTATTAAAATGTAGAGAAAAAAGTTGATCTAACTATTATGAAATTGACAATGATGTAATTGACGCTTTGAGCTTTACATGGCTTCATTTAAAAGTTCCTAAAAGAAGCAATGAACTTAAATTCAGAGAAAAAAGGAGAGAGAGAGAGAGATTGAGAGTTCAGACTAACTGTGGGAAGAGAACTAGGCTACTGGCAATTTGCAGTGTTGGAAACTAATTAAAAATGTTTTGTGAGATAAGAGCCATTGTTCCTCCAGGGGGCAACTGAGTCTTGTTTTTTAATTAATGTACTGTAAATATCTGCTCATCCTGGATGGATAAACATCTCATTTTCTAAACATATCCCCTTTTGAATATTTGGCATTTTCCTCTCCCGCCCTCACACCAATCGCTGTTTCACTTTGTTCTTCACTATGATGTGAAGTCATGTCTTACATCTTCAAAGCATCTGACAAAGTCGGATTTTCACCCATGGAAGCTCATGCGATAAAACATTTGTTAGTCTTTAAAAGTACATACAGGGACTCTTTGTATGTCTTACATTGTTGCTTAACACTGGGGATATCATCTCTGCACACACGTGACAAACCACTCACACAAATGTACCTGTTGCACATTTGCCTGGAGGAGGTCTCCCAAGCGCTCAACCAGCTCTGTGAAGGTGGGCCTCTCTCTGGCAACTCCATGCCAGCAGTCCAGCATCGTCTGGTAGCTACAGAAAAGCACATGGACTTCAAGAGAATGTCGATCTGTTTTGCAAACCATTTCTTTATGATACTGCTCGTCTCTGTCCTCATCGAGATGACTTCCCATCTGATACCCCCAACGGAGGTGACAATTCAAACCCCCTGGCATTACACCCCCAGTCGTGTCTTTTCACTCCATACTTGTGTTACAATCAATTCTCTAGGTTGTTTATGCTCAGCTAATATAACGCTGAGTCACAGGCCCTACTGATGTGGCTGAAAGCAGGTCACCATTATGGTGATATGGACACTCACCCCAAACTGGAAATCAAAGCATACCTTGAACTGAAATTTCAAACACTACAACTAGCCTGAAATGATCTATTAACCTCTTGGCCTATTGGAGGATTGGTCCTGCAATTGACTTGGTGGTTTGTTGTTATTTATCTATGGTATCAGGGTGTCTGGGGTCCCCAAAACATAATCAATGGAGACCAATCTGACACCCCCCCTCACACGTCAATACAAATCAAAGTCCCTGTTATGATAGTTATATTCTGTCTATCTGCTGTCCAAGGCCTGGAACGGAATTCTTACATTTCTGGAGTGGAATACTCTGGCGATCTCATCCGTGTGCCTTCTTTGAGACGGCGGCAAAAGTCCTCATCAATTTGCACTCCTGGGTATGGTGAAGCACCTGCAGGTACACACAGAAAGGGTGACCTCAAAGGGCTTGGTCACTGTCTGTCTGAATTCAAAACAGCAACGGTGATTGCTGAGCATCACATCCCAGCTGGAAATGTGGAGCCTGATCCTAAAAGGTGCTGAACCAGTGTGAGTAGCAGGGGCTTCGCATGTCTTCGGAGACGGCCCTTTGACTGCAGAAATATTATTGTGGGCCAGATTTACAATGGAGTTTTAAATCGCTTAAGAAATTGATATGCCTAACTCTCCGGAAAGTCATCCTTAGGCACTTCAACCAAAAAAAAAAAAATCAATTCTAGATCTAAAGCCAATTGTATCCAGCGTCTAAATATGATCCCTTCATGATAATAACTCAGCTAAAGAAGCACATTGCCTGGCATGCCTAGCACATTCAGTTGCACCTCAAGGACCATGATACACATATAAATTTTAATGATGAGTGCTGAAACCCAAAAGGGATTGGAGGTTCTGCTGAGTTCACAGGAGCACCCAGAGGGCCCTTGTTCTAGAAATTCCATTAGAACAGGAGCTCTCTCTAGCTAGAAGCTTCTGGTCAAGTTGAGCAAAATGTTGGAATTAAAACCAGGGTCAGAATCACCCAAAAATGAAACACAGTGGAGCAAAGCAAAATGTATATCAGGTTCATTCTTTAAATAACCTCATGGGGGAAGACTCCAGCTAGTTCATCGGGTACATTCTGTTTTCAAAGTAATGCACCAGTCCAAATTTTCTTCTAGCTGAATGTGTATAAAGTAATGACGAGTCCTGCATCACAACTAACCCATTTGGTCTCTGTAACATAATGGAGCTAGTTGCTGAGATGAATTAAACTGGGGAATGCTGTAAACTTTTAGCCATGTGACACAAAGGCAATGGGAGCCGCAGTTTAGCTATATCCCCTCCCCCAGATGTGCAAATGAACTTTTCTTCCTCTTGTTCAAGCCAGTTTAGCATTGCACATGTTGGGTCAAATTTTGAAGACCTTAGGCAAAACTTTCACTGAGTAATGATCAAGAACTCTCAGAGTTTGACACATTTTAAGTACAGAAGGGGAAAAATTGAGAGGTAGGGTCCCTCTGGGAAGTGGTGGAAAGAAAACAGGTTACTCTTCCTGTTAGAATCTCACATACTTCAGTGTTCTTGTGAGGTCTCCCTGTAGGACCTAAGTGGATTAACCTTTCTGGAGCCAGTGGGCCAGATATAAGCCCCTGTGGGGTCCAACAACAGGTGAGATGGAGGAATTGGTAAAGGCTCAAGGCTCTTTACTCCTCACTGGATGAACTCATGCTGCTAGCTTAGAAATGAAAGCCCAAGCAAGGTTGGTGGGCCAGGCCCAAATTCTTGTTACATTACGTTCTGATTGGTTAGCAGATGAACCGAATGCACTATAGGTAAAATGCAGAGAAGTATGACTCTGTGAGCTCACCATATTCACCTTGTGCTTAGTAGAAACCTGTGGGGCTGTACCTCCAATAATGTACTAATATGACAAGGAAATCAACACACACAAATAAATCATGCTCACTAATGGAACTGTCAGGGAAAGAAGAGTATGTAATGGAGCCGAGCTGCCCTGTTTTCCCCGGAGAAATTAATTCTATGCCAGCACAGCACACACAGCAGAGCCACTCTGCTGCTTTGGGAAATGTTCACTCTCTTCCAATAGCACCTCAGGTTTCTGTTTCAGTGTGAATGTAATACTAGTTCAATCTGCTGCTTAGACAGTTTGGAGACTGAAGGTCTCTGTACATCCACAGAACAGGGAAATCACAGCTCACAATGGGGCAAACTCCCCATTTGCCTCCTTTTTGGTCCCTGTTTAATATGCCTCAAACTAACCTAAAGGGATCACTTCTGTCTCCAGGCCTGTCCACTCCTTAAACTCCAATCAGGGGAGAAAGGCAATTTGTGCCAACTGCAACTTCATTTTTATCCGTAAACACACTAGGAACTGAATTTGACACGACCATCTTATTTCACGTATTACCATCAGACAAACAGTAATTCTCATTTCATTCAGTTTTTCCTCATAAAAATCATTTTCAGTACTATTCCATTACACACACAAACATATGGAGCGGGAGACTCTCTCTGTGTATGTGGAATGCGTCCTCTTCCCTCACTGAATTAGAAAGTGGGAATTTTCAGAGAGCTTATGCTTTGTCATGGGGCATTTATGTTTTAAATTACAGCCAAAGACCAAATACGTAGATTGCAAAAGGATCGGTGATCTTTCTGGGTGAAGAGTGCTATAAATTCAGAGGTGGCTTTTGGGGTAGGCGAGGCAGGCGGCCGCCTAGGACCCCGATCAGTCAGGGGCCCCGTCACGGGTGGTCGCCTGCTTCTCCTAACTCAAACTTGGCATGCAGTCCAATCCTGAGTGGCACCCCACTGGCCCTGTCCCCCAGAGTGGCCTGAGGGCTGGGGCCACAAGAGCTATGCCGCGGCTCCAGGCTCCCTCCCACTGGCCGCATTTGCCCGCTCTGCCCTGTCTCGAGTGGAGGCTCCAGTCCCCAACTCCACAACAAGGTAAGTGGGGTGGGGGGAGCCTAGGGTTGGGAGTTGGGCAGGTGTGGGGGTGATCAGCGGCGCGGATCAGCCAGGATCAGGGCCCGGCTTGGGGCTCAGCCATCAGCCTGGCTCGGGGGTCAGGGGCTGGTGCAGCACGGCTCAGGGCTTGGGGGCTGGTGCGGCACAGCTCAGGGGCCAGTGCAGCCTGGCTGGGGGCCGGCTGAGGATGCGGGGGCCTGGCTCGGGGGCTGGCGCAGCCTGGCTTGGGGGCTGGCTCAGGGTTTAGTCCCTATAGGGGGCTCCATGATGGGCCTTCGCCTCGGGCCCCAGATAGCCTAAGGCCGCCTCTGTATAAATTAGTAGTGTCCTTCCCACTGGAGTCAATCTGAGTTGTGCCTGTTTACATAACAGTTTAAACTGGGCTTGGGACACGGGAAAGATCCCTGCTAAGTATTATGAATCCCAGCCAACTGGGTGACATTCAGTGTTGGAACAAAGTCAAGGGAACTGCTATAGCGAAGGTCCAAAAATCAATGGGAATAAGGCACCTAAATATCTTTGAGGACCTGGGTCTATGAGTTTTTTGGACATCACTGATTCTATAACCAAGGCCGTGTAGGGTTCTCTAGGGTTTCATACATTTGGGGGAAAGGAAATGGGGTGTGAGAAAGAGGCTGAGTTTATCCTTTAAAAATGTTCCCACTATTCCTTTAGAAAGAATATGAAATTCCCTCTTTCCCTCTAGCACCTGATCGAGTCACTCCACCTCTCCAAGTGGAGTAACGCTGCGTTGAAGGGAGCGCATTGCTAGTTGATGCAGCCAAGTAAAGACACTGCATCAAGTGAAAGTAACTAAGTCAACAGGAGCTACGCATTCTGCGGTATGCAGATTGCGTATCTCCCGTCAACTTAGCTCCGCAATGTAGACTAGGCCCCAGAGTAAATGGCAGAGCAGCAAAAGGGACGAGAAGTTCTGATTCTGTCTCTACTAGACTGTGGTATGCGTTGATATTCAAGACTTCCGAACGTTAACCTTCTAAGTCATCCTGTTATCTGAACTGTTCATCTTCACACAGCCCAGTGCCTTAAACTTCATACATGGCAGCCCTGGCGACTGCTAACGCCAATCTTCAGGATTTCTCAGACTATGGAGTAGTCTCCCTAGAGAAGTGGGTAGAAGCCCATTGGGACATTTAGCACCAGAGTGGACTATATATTGGAGAATGTGCTGCAGGCAAGAGCCGTGCATTAGTGGAAAGATGGACTGCGTGACCTAGAAGTCCTTTTCCAATTCTGATTTCTGTGCTTCAACACTATTGCAAGCAGAGACCTGTCCAGCCAGCAGATTTCCAGGCAGAGGAGCAGAGGATGGCTGAGGTAGTGTAATGATCCCAGCCGTTTTACACTGGACATTTAGTACATTCTGCCATGCAAAAGAACAATCCAAACTGACCAAAAGAGTAAGCTCTGCTTTGCTAAACTGCACTGGCTGCCACATGCTAATTGTCCCTGCAGCCGAGTTTATGATAAGG
This sequence comes from Pelusios castaneus, assembly GCA_007922175.1. NCBI lineage: Eukaryota > Metazoa > Chordata > Testudines > Pelomedusidae > Pelusios > Pelusios castaneus. The sequence goes on from ML685771.1 coordinate 19,729,239, forward strand.
AACTAGGCCTTGATGAAGTGCTGGATCATGAAGGGCAAAACTAAAGCTCTAGCCAGGTAAGTGCGTGCTGTGGACACTGCTAGTCTAATCTAAACCATTCTGGAATATCTGAGAGCATTTCTGTGTTTTGATTTATATACAGTGATTTGCATTTATAGTATATGGGAGATTGGGCGTTTCACCTGGTCTGGAAATCTGAGCTACTCCCGTTGGTCCTAGTGTGCAAGTGAGCCCTCAGCATTTGAGAGCTTGCCATTCTTGGGCACCCACTGTAGTATAGTCATGAGAAAGAGAGGCGGGCAGACAGGGAGGAGTCATTCCTGGGCGAAAGGTTGCACATCAAGTTGACCTCCTACCAGATGGGGCCAGCTGAGATCTCAAAAGCATAGAGGAAAACACTCCTGCACATCATTATGGCCCACCTGGACTCTGGTACTGGAATAATGATTTGGATTTTGGCTTCTAGCAAAGGCTGGGAAAAATGTGAGTTCACTGACATGACATTTTTATTCAAAGATGTGGCTTGCACTGGATATTAAATAACCCACGTTTTTTATCTCACTTTTATTTTAATGGGCTAATAAGATGCTGCTGTTACATTACCAAATGCTGGTTGTTTACATAATTACCTTTGATTGCCTTTTGAAACCCTGCACATTTAAATTCCAGGAGAGACTGACATTCTGTAATGTGCCATGTCATTGATTTAAAAATGCATTCAGAATTGCTGGCATTACCTGCCATCAAGTGTGCTGACCTCATTTAAATAATTAGTGGCAAAACCAGCCACAAAATCAAGATAAGCAATACCGCTGGTACAGGTTTACCTGTGTGTCAACAGATCTAATGCACTCTGCCTAACCTTCCAGAGGAATTTTGTAGTGCTTCTTTCCAGATTAAACGTTCGGCCCTGACAGGACCTATGTCCTAACCCAAACTGCATTTGTTTTAGTCAATATCTTTTCCTTTTTAAAGGTACTGAACCTGTGGGACCCAGAAAAAGCAGTGATAGTAGATGGGAGCCAAAACATTCCCTGTGCAAAGACAAATAACTTCCTGTACTCTGGCTCTCAATGATCTGTAAAACTTTTGTATAAGATGGTTCAATCAGTGACACAAAATCCTGAATTAATTATTTATCATCTGAGCTGCATATGTGACTAGTGCCAAACCAGGGACATGCCTGGATGATCCTCATGAAAACCCTTCTTAGGGAAAACGACTGGCTATTGAATCAATGCCATGGAAAGAGGAAAGTAGTTTGTGATCTACATCATAATAGAGGCACAGGAAGCCCTAGGGATAGTCAAATCTTGTTGTAATTTAGCGGATTTCTCTTGCAAATTGTTTGGTTTAAGTGGTCCCAATTAAGCCACTTCCTTGAGAGAAGAGGCTACTTAAACCAACCAGTCTGAAAGTAACTTAAATTTATTTTTAAATGCACAGTGTTTAAAAATAGAAAACTATACTCACTGAATTCCATTGTTACTATTGTTTTTGACTTTCATTTGGCACCTTCTGTATTTAAAAGCCAGTGAACAGAATTTCATTCCTGTTTAATCACCACTCTTGGGAGAGGTTGGACGTGTTTCCAGCTCTGCATGATTGTGGCCTCCTGAAGCATTTCTTGCCATTCACCAGCATCCAGTTAACTTGGGTCTTTGTAGATGCCCCCGCAGAGGGACTGTCTGTCCCTATGAACTAATAGATAATGTACTTCCCTCAGTCGGCTGGCTGGCTGCCACAAATGGGACTTGTGGAGCCCCACAAACTAAGTTCTTTCCTTCCTCTCACTGTGCCGGTCCAAAACGTATGATGCAAAATGACCCCTATGAAGCCTCTAGGCGTTATGGGTGTGTTACATTACAGCACCATAATTATAAGTAGATAGAAGGGCGGAGACATACCCAGACTCCAGAGAAAGCCATAGCTCCCTGTCCCAGGCGTTAACCACTAAACAGGGAAGTCTCTTTTCTGCAAGCTATTATAAACTACAAATTAACCCAAACCAAAGCCAGAGTTCCAAAACCTCCCTGAACTTCAAGGAAGTTCAGATCAGGTTCTGACCATTCCAGCCAGGCCCACATCTCCATAATGAGCCTGGATCTGAGAATTCTATATCCAGAGCTGCATTTAGCATCTTGGGCTCAACGTTAATCCCTGCCAATCATTAACTTGTAGGCATTGGAGGGTCACGCAGGACTGTTTAGCACTTGAGAGGTTTAACATCCAGGTTTACTGTTTTCATTCATTTGAAAATGCTTATTAGGAATCCAGACAGTGGACAACTCTATGCTCCCTGAGTGAGGAAACAGAAGATGCTACTCTGCACAAGGAGGATTTGGGAAGAGAGGAATCTCTCTGGCTGTTAGCGACATTGTTTGGTTCAGTTTCAGGAACCTGTCGGGTAATGACCGTATCCCAGACAGAGCTTTTGAAGAAGTCTAGTTTAACTGCAGGATGAAGAGTGCTGATGTCCTCATTCCAAACATTCTGTGCTTTCGCAAGCAGTGCACGCAGAAAAATATGCATTCTACCTCTTTACTACCAAAATGACAAACGGAGTCTGGCAGGGGTTCTCACGTCAACAGTATGATGGCTGCAGCCAACATGGGATCTTACTTATCAGCATTTTGAGAGGAAGCAGAATCAAGCCTGGGGCAAGAGCAGCCATTGTAGCTGTTAACTCATGCACAAAAATTCCCTTGTGGTTTTCTGTCTTCCACTAGCAATGTCAGGCCATTATGTCAACAATAGTGTAATTCTCTGCAATCTATAGGCCGTGTGGTTTCTGATCCAAAGCCAGACTTCTCATGGGAAAATACGGTTTGACAGGAAAACTTTCACCACTTAATAAATACAAGTTTCAATCCAGAACAGCACTGATTTGGGTTGCCACGCATGCTCATGATATCAATTGTTACAAATTTCAAATCTGGGTTGTTTTTTTTTTAACATGCAGTATGGGCCAAATTTTGTCATTCTAGAATAACTGTTATTTTATATTGAACAATTTTTAATTTACACCAGAGAAACTGAGATCAGAATGCGGCTCTGTATCTATTGCTCCTTTATTAATGCTCTTTGCATGACAATACCATAATTTTAAAAAGAGTGGTAAAATGATCTTACCCAGAGAAAATATTTCCCACAGTAACACTCCAAAAGACCACACGTCACTCTGCGTAGTGTAAATTTTATCAAAAATAGCCTCTGGAGCCATCCATTTAAGTGGTAGTCTTGCCTAAGAATGAAAAAGATGTGGCACATAGCCAGTTATTGTCATTGGTTAATCTGACTAGTCCCTAGGGGAAGTACTATTTGAGATTGGCATGTCAGATCCTTTTCACTTACATCTCCTTTCCGCACATAGTCAGGATCTTTGTAAATATCCCTAGCCAGTCCAAAGTCACAGATCTTAACCACGTTGTTTTCCGACAGAAGGATGTTCCTTGCTGCCAAATCCCGATGAATACACTGGGAAGAAATGCAGACAAGTGAAATCAGAGGTTTTGCCTGAACAACAGGCTGCCGATGAAGTAAAAAGCCTGGGTCCTCTTTGAATGATGAAATTATAATGAGCTCTTGTTGGGAACTTGGTAGAATGGGAAAATGGGGGGGGGGAGGGGGGGAGACTGCTGTAAATATACAGTCAGATGATAGAAAGAAAATAACTCATCACAGGGAGCAAATTGAGAAATTTGGTGGCTAGTCATTCTCAGACTCTTTACATGTTAAATAAAACCTACTCAAACAGCTTGGTTCAGAATGCATTGGCAACCCCCCAGTTAAATATTAAACCTTATGGTCCAAATTTTGAAAGGAGAAGGCCCATAGGCCAATACACCAACATTTGCAAATGAAGTGACCAGAAGTGTAAATGCAAACTGAGTGATTGCACATATGCAAATCTGCACATGATCTGATTTCTGTGTACTGTCATGCTAATCATTAGACAGATCTGCAGTTATGAATATATTTTTGCACATGGTTCACTCTCAAACTTCCTCAAAACCCTATACATTATGGACTGGTATGATACTGAGGCTGCAGTTACCAACAGTTACTGGCAAGTTAAACTATTAGGTCTAAATTGCTCTGAAGTGATCAGAAGGATTTTTCTCCATTGTGAAAGATTATTTCCTTCCTGGAAGCAGGAGAGATTTTTTTTTTCTGTTTCCATCCTGGAATTCCGATGACATTACCCCTACTTTTCTCTGTTCCTTCCAGCGATGGTCCCATGTCATAGTAGCTGTGTTTCCAGCCAGTGACAGGGGAGATACCCTTTGGAGCTCTATCAATGCCATTCCTTACCTGACCAGAAATCAGTGGAGCTACAATAGTGTAAAATATGCACATGTGAAAGGTCAACCATACCCAATAATATCCTTGGAATCTTAATCTCTGATGGCTCTGGCCATGTGAAAAAAAACTCATCTCTTGTCATTGATTGGCTTACATATGGAGACAGAAGAAGGAGGAGTAATGCAGAAATAGAGCTCACTTTTCTGGAGGCCAGGAACTCCATGCCTTTTGCCACTTGGAAGCTGTAGCAAATCAGATCCTCCAAGGTTAGGGGTCGCTTATGCAGATCCTCACCATCTAGAAGAGACCACAGAAACATAAGAACCCAGAGGGAGAAGATTAAATAGCTGAGAGAGTTCTAGCATTAATCCTGCCTGCCAATCCTGGAGAGCAGGATATCTGGGGAGAAAAGGAGGGACCTTCATTTTAACTCCACTGAGTGAAGAGAGCTTTGTGGAAGGCTCAGCAACACAAACATTCTGCTGAAATTTTGCTGCTGTCCTTCCTACATAGAAGAAGCAGATGGTGTGTGTGTATGTTGTTATCGTAGACCTTCTGTTGTGAGCATAAGGGGACACACACAGTCTACAGTAGCAGTGTTTTTGCGGGTACAGCTATGAAAGTGCTCCTACTGTGGATGGAGCTTTTGTGATCTCAGCTCTCTTTTTTTCTGGCAAAAGTGCAGTTTTGCTGGTATAACTGTGCCTATAGTAGGGGCTATTGCCGGCCCACCATGTAATCAGGGCCGGCCCAAGGCTTTTTGGTGCCCGAGGCGAACTATGACTTTGGCACCCTCCCCACCAGGTTATAAGAGATAACACATTAATATTATTTTTAAATAGAGAAAACGTTCATTTCCATCTACTTTGGTGCCCTTTAAAGCCTGGCGCCCTAGGAGACTGCCTAGTTCACCTATATGGTTGGGCCATCCCTGTATGTAATCACCCATCCGACCCCCAGCTGACATAACTCTGGCTATGTCTACACTTGTTCATTTAAGTCGACTTAGCATGTCCCCATTCAAAAATTAAATTGACTTAGAGGGGACCCTGCCAAATCGACTTAGAGCATCCACACTGGACGCCTAGGTCAACTTCTAGGGGCTAGGTGGACCTGACAGGTCTACAGTGGCGGGGGGGCACCTCTTGCTAAGTGCCAGGGGGCTCAGCCTTTGCCCCATTGGCAGGGCATAGGAGCAGCGTGGGCAGGGCTCTGCCCTGCCCTGTGGGGGGCATGCCAGGCTGTGGCTGTGCCAGCTACCCTGGCAGGGAGGGCAGTGGGGAAGCCCTAAAGCCCCCTAAGTTGACTTAAAGTCGACTTAGGGCTACTCCACGTCCACACTGGCTAAGTCGACTTTCTAAGTCAGTTAGCCAGCAAAATCGACTTAAAACGAGGTTTTATAAAGTTGACTTTATTTTTCCTTAAGTCGACTTAAGCAGATGCTTAAGGAAAATGTAGTGTGGACGCAGATTAAATTAAGTTGATTTAAGCAATCTTAAATCGACTTAATTTCTAAGTGTAGATGCACCCTATGACATTAAATGTGTGTAATGCAGAGCTGGCTGGAGTCTGCCATGACTTACAGAATTTGCCAACAAGCAACGTAAAGAGGCTTTATAAAGTAAGTGACCCTTGGGGCAGGCCTTAGTCAGAAACAATAGAAATGTTTTAGGCCAAGGACTCTGGTTTCTTTTACCTTCTTCTTCCTCTTCTGAGTCACTGTAACTCTTATCTTCAATGAATCCTGAGCTGGCAGAGCTTCCTGTGCTGGCGACACTCTCAAGGCGCCTCTTGATCAGCTCTGTTAAATCACTGTTGGACTCATCCAGACTTTTCTCTGCTTGGTCAGAGTTTTCCTGGGACTAAAAATTCCATAGAAATGAGTTATTTTTGCAAAATGCAGTGAACAGACATTTAAGGATATTTCATGGAATGACATGTAAGAGGTTGGGAAAGGATTGTATGGAAATATCCCCAGAATAAGTGTTTTTTGCAAAAACACTTTTTAAACAATACACAGAGCGTCGCACTGCAATATAACCCTTCTTCCCCTTTTCCTCCCCCAGAGTAGGGAGCCAAAATCACTGTAGCACACAAGCAGTAATGGGGAGTGGAGGAGTTGTGGACAAGGACTTCAGAAAAAGAGACCTTCTTTTACATGAAATATGTTGCCTTTCATTTTATTCTAAGTGAATTTAGTGATGTTGTACTGCCCCCAATGCTCTTCTCGAATTTGGAGGCTTGAAACACATAAAGTCGAAGGATAATGGCCACAAACACAATCACAAGTGCAAAGTTTTATATCTGTACTACAAGTTTTATTAACGTCACAAGCAAAATGGTGAATATGAATTGCTTGTATTCCAAATGCAAGAAAAGCCAGTTGTTTATTTTACCTTATAAGCAATAAAGTCCCCTCGTTTTCCTCTCAGGTAATTTGATAGATTTCCATATTTGCAATATTCCACGATAACCATCAAAGGACCTGCAAAGAGAATGAAAGCAAAGTGACCATCACAGATGTAAAAGTGAAACATATAACTAGTGCATGTCTGCATTCTGGTCATGTAAAAAGCTCTACCAAAGGACAAAGTGGTTAACGTTAATTCAGCCTCATAGTTCTCCTTATGAAGTAGGTAAATGTTATCATCCCCATTAGACAGATGAGTAAACTGGGGAATAGAGAAGTGAAATTGTTTTCCAGGCTTACACCATGAGTCAGTGGGAGAGTTGGGAAACTGGGAATAGAATCCAGGAATAGAACCTTTCCTCTTTACCTCTCAGACAACGACATAAAGAATGCTCCTCATGCCTTGATCTGCTGTCTCTCCTCAAGTCATGATACCCTGTATTATTACATTTTTTGTCTGTGTGGATCCATTTAGTGGAACAGTCCTCTGGGTTTTCTGATCTCTGTGTAAATCTTTTTGTATTGTACAGGACTTCATACCAGTAGAGGCAACACAAGTACATATTTAGATCTGTCTATAACACCAGATGAAGCAAAAGTTAGCAAAGATATTTGGAAGCCCAGAGGGACATATCAATTTCTTCCTTCCTTATTCCTGTGCAAAGTATTATTTAATTTGACATATTTGTTGATTATGTACAAGTACGGATATTTTTAGACATTTACAAGTGCTTTTGTGTTTCAGCCCAAGCCATGGGAGAATGAAATCTGCATTTTTGTGCAATTAGCCCCACTGTATGGTTGCTGGGTTTTAGAAACCAGCACACAAATGCCTCAAATGTAGGGGAAGGTGAAGTCATCAGACTAGAATGCATGTAAACACCTATTATTATCATCCATCCTGAGTGGTCAGCCTTTCATCTTTGTAAGCCTGGTTCCATCTGGAAGCTTCAGATTCAGACTCCTGAGTTCAGACTTCAAAGGAAAAATGCCAAGAGCTGCATCAGGACATTCAGCGAACATGCAAACCCTAAGCAATAAGCTCTTATCTGCATGTGTCAGAAACACACACACACACAGACTTGTGTCATGGTGTACCTATCTGGCTCAGTCTGACATAAATAATTCTGAAAACACGGAATTGAACAGAGGGTTGTGGGGAAGAGCTAATGGGGGAGCAAAGAGGGAAGAGAGACATTTTATTTGAAATCTCGCTAATATGCATTAGGCTTTCCTGTCTCTTCTGTATTATCATGCTGCTTCCACCACCACTGCTCCACATCACTAGGTTTCTTCCCCAAACTAGTGCTGGCTTCTTACAGAGCAAAGAACAGATCAAATGGAACATTTTCTGAAGAAACTAAAGTGAAATCTGTCTAGTGGATTCTCAGAGGAAATGCAGATTCTGGCATGACTTTCAAGTCCCATGAAGTGCTTTATTCAAGCTTCTGAAATATTTTCTAGACCTAGCATCTTCATATTTTAGTTCCTTATTATAAAGCTTATTAGAACAGGCATTAATACAAACTGCTTAACATCAGATGCTATGACAAGGTGTTTCAAAGCAATGTTGCAAGGGGCAGATATTGTTAAAATAATGTATTGTACATGTTTAATAGGAGCAATTATCAAGAGTACTGTTACAAGCTAAATAAAACTTAACAAGGAATGAGAGAGCCCTGTACTTAGAAATGGTATTTTAATGGAAACTCTTATCCCAGTGTCTATCTTGTGCGCTCTAGGCTATTTTTCTTCAGTCTCTAGTGGCATTGTTCAAAAGCAAACAAATTAGAGCCTCCTTGCAGGCTATGTATTCAGTGCTCTGTAATACCATGTGGGAAATGTGGCTTCCCCATCCACTCTCTTAATTCCCCAGGTTTCAGCAGTGGCTCCTTTGGGCAGCTATTAAGGTAGCACTAAAAAGGCCTGTGTTCCTAGAAGGATGCTATGAGTGGAGCAGGGTTGGGAAAGAGGGCATTGAATGCTCCCGCAGGGATACTGAGGACCATGTGGGGATGAGTAGACTCCAAGAATGGATAGTCATAATAGGCCAGACCAATCATGTTTCTTTACATTAATGCTGCTATGATTAGATGCAATAAGGTGCCAATATTAAGATCATGTTAATGTTCAGGGCTAGTGGCTAGCTGCACGGGGCTTTTCTGGGTATCTGGTTGTGCCAAGCCAATACACTGACATTTTACTAAGTATTGTTTCTCAGTTCTTCCAGCTTGATTTGATAGGAGACACTACCACGATGGCTCACAACTTCTTCCCCCAATCACAGATCAGCGACACAGCATCAGGGATGGCTTGCCTGCTCCTCTGTCTCTGAAACATTTCAGATCAATGTGGCTGTCCAATGAGATATGGTTTGGTACGCTACAGGCCTCTTGCCTTAGTGCTCCTGGAGAGTCCAAATCTGTAGATTCTAGATTAGGGCAGTGTCTGCCACTTGCCGACTCCTGCCTGTTCCATTGTGAATTTTAAATGTCTAATTTGGGGACTAATTTATTTCCTGTCATCCTGCCAGCTACCTTAATAACATTTCTTTTTCCTTTGGCTCAGCAACTAGATGTTCCTTGGGAAAATGAGATCTCTAATGCCTCAGTCAACTATTAACGTGGGGATCATCTCTTTTGCTGTTTATTTTATTGTGGTTTCTTTGTCCTCAGTCCTTCTTCCCCATTCTATAGAGATTGTTTTCAAGGTTCCTCATAGACACCTAATATGCATGCATGATAGAGAGGGCCCTAGAATTAAAAACGTAAAAGAGAGACAATGAAGTTTTAAAAGGCAGCCTAAGAAGGGGAAGGATGGTCCAGTATTTTGGCAGTCGGCTTGACTCCTAGACACCTTGGTTCAAGCCCATCTTCTATCACAGACGTTTTGTGTGACCTCGAGCAAACCACTTAGCCTTTCTGTGCCTCATATTCCTTTCAGTAAAATGGAGATATTAGTATATCCCAGCCTCCCAGTGGAGTTGTGAAGCTAAGTACTTAAATGATTATTAGGTGCTCAGATATTGGGCCATATAAGTACCTTCGATAGATAGAAAAGCAGAGAAACTGAAGGGAAGGTGCCCATTGGAAAGAAATTCAAAAAGCATCACTTACACATGGCAGGATTCTGCCCCCACAACTTCAGTGGCCAGGTTACATTGTACTGCACAGGGAACGAGCTTGTGTGTGTACACTGCTGCCCTCTATTGACTGGAAAGTTAAAAATGTGTGAGTGAAGTAGTATCACCTGGGGCTGACTCAGACTGGAAAGTTAAAAATGTGTGAGTGAAGTAGTATCACCTGGGGCTGACTCAGACTCTTCCACTGGGCATAAGCCCTTATAGCTAACAGAGATTCTCCTTTTAACTTGAGGAGGAAAGGCCCGTGTTTCCGAGGCAGAATATCCTTCGTTCTGGCCCTGCTGATGGCTGTGGAATCACTACAGAGCCAAGAGCAAATATTAAGCGGGGTTTTGCCGAGCGCTTTGTGGGATCGTGGGTTCTCACCTCCTGCTTTCGTGCAGGCTCCCAGCAGGTTGACCACGTTCAGATGGTGTCCTATGTGGATGAGGATCTTCAGCTCAGACATTAAAGCCTTGCACTCATTCGTGGTTGCACATTCTGCTTAAGATAAACAGGACAAAGCCATCTTTACACAACAGGATATTTTTAACATGACAGAGAAAATCCTGTTTATACTTGAAAACAAAACCCACCCAGGTTACTTGTGCTATCTCTGCCTCTCAGACTCCTAAACAGATAAGAACTCATCCGCCTGCTGTCCTTTTGTGACCCTTCTGCAACGACATAACACTTTGACCTTTGAGTTCCTCTTGTCCTCTGTGCAGGGGCTTACCATAAGGTACTGTCCTGCAGTTGAACCTCCCCAGTTCCACCTAGATCTAGGGAGAACCCATGCAAAGAATGACATTTTGCAAATTTAGCAAATGAACAAACAAATCGCAAAAGGCCAGAAGATAATGCAAGAGAAAATGGGCTTTTCCCCTTCAGTGTTTGTGGGCGATTATAGTTAAGCGGTAACTCTTTGAAATAACATTTACAGGATCTACTTTTCAGAGGTGCTCAACTCTGACCACTCCAAGAAATGGGACCTCTAGTTGCCCACACACCTGAAGTCAGGCCCTACACTGTTCTACTCAATCTACTACAGTATATTTTGTAAAATAATCAAGTCTCAGCCCTATCATGAGACCTCACTGATGTCTCTGGCATTAAATCACTCCTAACAAACGGGCAGAGCAGTCATGTTTGTGCTGTAAAGTATATGGCTTTGTGAAACTCAGATCAACAAGGTTCTGCTGTACTTCACAAGTCACGTCAGGGGAGGACTGTCTTGTCCATGTCTTCAGTGCTGTTCCCAGTGCTGATACCATATGTTTTCCCTACAGTTGGCACTTGAACTAGTGATTTTCTATTCTTATCTTTGTATCATTTTAGCCATTAAACAAACGAAACGAAAGGGGGTGGATAATGCTGGGTTGTTGTATGGTTCTTCCCACTGTGTGCAGTCTGGTTCAATGACGCTGGGGGTTAGCTTTAGAGCTGAAGGAATAACTGAGAACAAATAATTCAGTTTGTAAAACTTTGCCTCTGACTCTCTTTGCAGAAGTGCCCATGAGCAGATTTCCCAGCATCTTTGCATTTCTTAGGGCTCAGAAAAAGATAAGTATTTCCAAGCCTCAGCCACCTTCAGTTGGCACCAGTTTTAACTCCACTGACTTCAGTTGAGTTAAATCGGTTTACACTGCTGTGAGATGGGAACCGGGCCCAATACTATTGAAATTGAACATTGTCTGAAATTCTTTATGACAATCTATTACATTTATACACTGCCTTCCATTCTTGAGCAGATCTCAACATGCTTTATGGAATTTCCATATATGGTGGAATGACTGTAACACAGCGATCTCTATCTTTTCTGAAGGAACAGATCCTTGCCAGAGGTTGTAGTATATTGCTGGCTATGTTCAGGGTGGGAATGGCACCTTTGGTGGTGGTGTGGGGCCATAGTTGAAGCAGGAGGCTGCAGCAGCAGGTAGGAGGAAGGTGTATGACCGGTTGGAGGCACTGCCAGAACACTTACTGGGTAGAATTATCTGGGAAGCAGCTGGGGGGAAGGTGAGGCCAGAAACTAAGGTGGAGCCAGCAGAGGCTTTGGAGAAATTTCAAGTTAGGTCTTGGAGAGGGGTGTGAAATGGGAGAAACAACAGCAGAAGGAGAAGGGAATCTGAAGACCCCACTGGCCCAAAGCGGGCCCAGAAAAGGTATAGAAACATGGGACTGGTAAGCAGAGAGGATATGGAGAGGTGACTAATAGAGGAACGAGAGGGGTAGCAGCAGGCAACAAAAGCCACAATGCTGTGAGCTAAGAGAAGATTCTGTGTTGTGGAGTTGAAGGGGTTAACGTTATCACACAGCCGCAGTTTGAGCCAGCGTGTGTAGCCCCACCCAAAGAAAATCACTTGTATATTTGAAAAGACCCAAGTGACCAGTTAAAACCCACAAACACATGCCCAACATGCCAGATGATGTATTTGTTCACAAACTGTCTGTAGAGGCCTTGTATGTAAATGTCATTTGAAAACAACATATGCTCCAAGTTCACCCCCCCTTCCCTCCGGCTGGACTGTAAAAGCATTCCTTCCTTTTAATAACTGTAAGAAAGTTGTCCCTAATTCACTCCGTTGGCAGCACTCCTTCTCAACCCCTTGAAATGTTCCACATCTGGAAGAGCTGGGGTGAAAGTTTAGATACAATTTCAGACTATCTAATGCAATTACGCTTTCTAATCTGTTTCCCTCCTAACCCCGTGGACCTGGAGGCTGCCGTTTTCCTCCTCCAGGAATACAAGGCTCAATCAGCATCACAGCATGGAGCCCACTTGTCATCTTCCACACGTTGGCAACCCTTGTACAGTGACTAATTGTTCCCATCTGGAAATCCATTCCCTTTCAAACTCAGCGAGCTCAGGACTGGTTTAGAGCTGAGAACTGGAAACCTCGTTACCCAAATGTTCCCAGAGCAATTGTCTGAGAGAAATGTACCTTTAAGCATTTTAACAGCGACAGTTTTGCAGGTCGAAGATTTATCGATACCAAAAGCAGATGCTTCCACGACCTTCCCAAAAGCACCATGCCCCAGGGTTTTACCTAGAGAGGCAAGAGTCAGGAATGAGTGATCAGGGACTGATGACAGTCTGCATTAAGGAAGAGAGAAACATGCGTTCTCAACTGTGTAAAAACTACAATGCACCAGAGTCCAGGCACAGCATAGAATAATAGTCAATAATATTTGTATATACATATGATCCACATGTGATAATGTACGTGCTATAGTTCCCAGAGACAAATGGCTTTAAACTGGAGTTAAGGCAGACATAACATAAAGGTAAAAACATTACATGCGATTATCTGTAAATCAACCTTTACCAACCCAGGAAATGCAGAGTTCGGGTTAAAAGCAGATATCCAAAGATGTTAAGGTACAGAAATGAACATCGAAGGCACTTCTGCTCTCCTGCCCTGCAGTGATTGACGTACTCAGCTTTGACTTCATTGCAGGGTAGCTTTTATCTGCAAGTGTTCTTGTTGGTTGTATTTAATTATTAAAAATGTTACATATGAACAGTGCTTTTTTTGCAGAAAAGGAAAAAAAAAAAGGTGCCAGTGCTCAGCCCGATCTGGCCCCAACCCTGACTGGAGATGTGGGGCCAGGCCGCCGCCACAGCAGGAGCCTCATCTGACCCTGGCTGAGAACTTGGGGGCACGAGATCCAGCCACAGCTAGAAACTTGGGGCTGCTGCCACCAGCAGCCGGGGCCACCTCGCTGTGAAAAAAAGGTGCCGGCACCAGTATGTATCGTCACTGTGCATGAATATTATAAAAGAAACACAAAGAGAATGTTCCCATTTGGGTTTTTCCTGTGTCGAATGGGCGATATAGAGTATGTTATTAAATCTTTATTTTATTTGAACACTTAGGGACATGTTCATCAGTACACTCTGACTGCTTTTAGCTGCACTGACAGGGAGAAGAAACTGGCCAGTTTTCACCAGCTCCTGCTCCCCACATTCCTCTGAAGCCCTTTCCCCCCTCTACACTTCCATAATGCACACCATTTCCCTTTCCCTCTGCCCCCACACTGCCTTGCACACACACAGCCCTGTTTCCCCCCTTCCGCCTAGTCTTTAAATTCCAACTTTGCCCCAGGTTCCTTCTGTCCTCCCTGTTGAATAGAGTTTATTCAATGGGTAGATTCTGAAATTTTTTAAAAAATTAATAATATTTTTTTGGCTTTTTTTCTTAATGGAAAGTTGTTTTTTTTTCCCCAAAGGGAAGCATAACAGTCTTCTATAGATGATTTCATGAAGAACTGCCTTCTTTCAAAATGTCTGCCATCTTCCCTGAGGGAGGAGGCTGACTTCCAAAATTTTCAAGGGACACTGTCTTCCCTGAGGACACCTTGGTTTCACTTTAGCTCAGAATAATGGTAGCCCTTTTGTTAGATGGAGTCTGTTTTTCCTAAGGGCACCTTTAGCCCCACTCCTGTGGAAAACAATCTTTGAGTCTGGAACCGCTGTCAGTTCTCCCCCAAGGATGGAAGAGCGATGGCCGGGAGGGGGTGGCCTAGGGTAGCCACTGTCATATGCTCTGGTCCGACATTCAGGGCCATAGGATATCACCATTTTTGACATTACTAATACTTATACTGCTTACCAAGCCGCAGCCGGTCTCTCGGGAACTCCCATTTACTGCTGTCGTATGGCAGACGGTCACACTGCTCATCAAGGGGCATTTCCTCTGGATCCATTATGATTGACAGGTATCCTGTTTTAATATCTGTGGCATCAGGCTAAATACAAGAAAATAACCAATTTACTGTGTTTGCTCTGTGCCAGTGACTTGAGAGGGAGGTGTGTACTGGCTTAGGTAGTGGGGCTCTGAGTTCTAGTCCTGGTTCGGACACTCATGCTTAGATGTGTCATGTCAACTCGGTGCCTTCATTTATTTTTCAGTAAAATGGGGACAATAATACTTATCTATGCTTGCCTTGCATAGGGGTTGAGTGGATTAACAGATTCATTAGTCTGCAGAAGAGGAGACTGAGGGGGATTTGATAGCAACCTTCAACTATTTGAAGGGGTGCTCCAAAGAGGAGGGAGCTAGGCTGTTCTCAGTGGTTACAGAGGACAGACCAAGGAGCAATGGTTTCAAGTTACAGCTGGGGAGGTTGAGATTGGATATTAGGAAAAGCTTTCTCATTAGGAGGGTGGTGAAGCATTGGAATGGGTTGCCTAGGGAGGTGGTGGAATCTCCATCTTTGGAGATATTTAAGGTTCGGTTAGACAATACCCTGGCTGGGATGATTTAGTGGGAGTGGTCCTGCTTTTAGCAGGGGGTTGGACTAGATGACCTCATGAGGTCCCTTCCAGGCCTATGATTCTATGATTCTATGAATACTTATAAAATCCTTTGAAGATGTAAAGATCCTTCGTATTATTATTCTTTACATACAGTAGAGAAACCCAACACTGCTACTCCTTGCAGGAAATCCTGGAGATTAAAGCTACATTTCTGAGTGCCTTGTTGGACAGCTCTCCAATTCCTTGACAGCTCAAGGCAGTCTTTGCATCATGCTTTAGAAACATGCTTAAATGTCAACATGGGGCTTGATTCTCCAACATGGCACCTTGTATTTCCATTTACTTCAATGTAATAGGCATGCCAATGAGCAGATGAAAAATGCTACTACTGGTACCATTGAGTGGAAAAGTTTGATTTGGGTTTGTCTTATGCTCACTTTACACTGATGTAAATGATGACACAAAATCTACTGGGTCAAGCACCTCTACTATCCTGGAGACACATAGGAAGAATTTGAACTTGAATGATTCTTCCCAGTTCTATTGTACATGTTATGAACACTCATAGAAATTACAGAAGATCAACAGTAAAACTGTGGCTTGGGCTGCATCCAGACAAGAGATCTAGTATCTTGTACCGTGTTTATTGTTTGTGTAAGCAAGAAAGAACAAACCTAAATTTGATTTACTTTATCAAATCTCCTTGGACCTAACTTAGGCCCCAATTCTTGGGAGCATCAGGAGAGAGGCCAAGGAGTAAATGAGCCATGGAAACATAATGAACTTTTGTGGTTTGGGCCCAGCTCTAGAGCAAATAACAGACTGTAACATCCTATAATAGTGCATAAACCCGTGCTCTCTTCACAAACTAAATGTTAGGGAAAACCTTATTAGAGGTGGGCTGAAACCAGAATGTCATGGTAGCGGGGTTGGGGTTTGAATATCTTGTCTGCAAATATGCTTTGATGCTTCTGAATTCATGTCAAATCCAAAAGAGGAAGGGGTTTGTTTTCCTGATCTGATTGGATGTTGACCAAGATGGCAGAAATCTCATAAGTACAGCTGATCTCATAAGATTTCAAGTAATTAATCAAGAGGAATGTTGGCCTGAAATTTCACGGTAACAGCTCAGACAGTCTTGTCACCATCTGTCCCAGGTCATCCTCAATCTTGAATTCTGAAGTTTAGTCTTAACTGGAACCACGCCCAGTGCTCAGCTCTAGCCCATTTCAATTCCATGTACAATATGAAAGTTCTCTTACTTTTCTAAGTTTCCGAATAAAAAGGGTCAGAAGAAGCCAAAAAAGAGTAGCTGCTAGACCAGTGCAGACCAAAATGATAACTTCAATATTGGACTTTTCTTCAGAGCCTGTAAATGAAACATATTCGTTTTTAAATTCAGTGCAAAAATAAATGACTAAATAAATAAAACTTGTAATTCCATCAACCATACTTCATTGCCAAAAAAAAAGTAGCCATGATATGCCCATGACATGTCGTGAGTGCCTTGCCATTCACATGTAGGAAGCAGTAATTTAGCAAATGCCATCTCTGACCACGGTTTGGACACAGACACAATGGTTTGGCAGAGGTGGGTAGGAGCTTTGCTGAGTGGTATTATCTTATATTATCAATGCCAAGCATTCAAAGTACTATGCTGTGGTTCTCAGTCATGAGATCATTAACATGTGTCAGGGTTGCAACCACTCCTATGGCTTATTGGAAGGTGGTCTGATCTAGCTTCTGGCTAAACAGGAGGAAATTTAAGGAGATTCCAGTATGAAAAGGCAAAGACCCTCTGTATTACATGATTCTCCATGAAACGATCAAGTTATATTGGTCATACCTCACTTTGGATAGCATTATGCTGTGTCTCTGACAGAGTTGTTACCAAGGTGTTCCAGACATGAAGATGTAATGACCTACTTTCAGGTCCTACATCTTTATATGATCATCAGGGGTTAAAGTAAGGGGGAACGCACTGGAACGCAGTTCCGGGGCCCACAAATTTGAGGGGGCCAGAGTTCCGGGGCCCCTAAAAATAGAAAAATCTGGCGGAACCCATGTTCTGCCCTGCCCTGGCTGCTGGCAGGTCCTACACCCCACCATTGTTAATCACAATATTTATTGTGTTATGCAGTGTTTGCTAGTTTGTGACAATAATTGCTATAGACATAAACACAATATAAAATTATAAATATTTTTATGGAGTGATAACTGCTTCATGTGGTACTGAGAAGTGGTTGCAAATGCCTACCTGGGCTGGGGCCCACACATGCATGAAGGGGGCCCAGACAATATGGGAAGGGGGCCCAGAGATTAGAAGGGTTCCAGGGCCTGTCAAATTATACTTTAACCACTGGTGATCATGTAAGCTTCCTGGAACCTCAAAGGATATACAGTTTGAGTTTTGAGCAAAGGATTAGGTCAGTTCCCATTTTAACTAAGCCTCTCCTGTGGGGTGGGGTGGGAGAGCAGGGACACACCCTCCCACAAATAATTCTTGCCTTGGATAGTTTGAATTAAGATGATGTAACTCATCACCTGCCTGTTTTACCAGGCTTGTGAGCTCACCTTGTATTTGAATAAACGCTGATGTACTGTCGTGGCCCATTTCATTGGAAGCCTTACACTCATAGAGACCTTCATCGTCTTTTTTGACTCGTTCGATGACCAGGGTGTTGTTTTCCATGGAAATGCCTGCGTGATGGGGATATTGTTTCATTTATTACAGAACATTTTTGCCAAGAAAGCATGTTCAGGCGGAGCTGGGTTGAAAATGGTCTCACAGGCCACAGCAACCCTGGTATAGTACTTCTAGTAGCAGCCAGCAGCTAGAAACATGCACCTGTGTTTGTGGTGGTGTGTTGCAACCTTTCCCTTGCCACTTGCGCTCAACGCACTTGTCATGTTAACTCCACAGTGACAGCTTTGCAGAACAGCTGTGTTTTGTTCAATGCAGTGTGATGCTGTTCCCATGCACGTCAATGGGAACGTTCAATTGACTGTGAAGGGCTCTTGACCAGGCCAACTCCTGCTGTCAGTTATACCTGTGAATCTCACCGCAGGATTCAACTCTCCCCCTCTGTCATTAGAACCCGTCACAGGGCTCCATCTTGCATTCATGGGGGGTGGAGGTGGGTGAGGGAGAGTCAATGGCTTACGTGTGACCTATTGGAGCCTTCTCCAACTTCAATGTCTCTGATTCAATGACCCACAATTCCAGACTAATCTATTTTACTAAGAAAATGCCATTAGCTGAGCAGGGGATATACACTGGACCTTGAATTCAAAGGTTTTAAGTTTGCTGGGTGTTCTGTCTATGAATTCTATTGTTGTTAACTAGAGCTGTGCACATAACTCACCATGCACAACTCTGAAATATTCACCCTGAGGTGTTTTTTTCAGATATTTTATTTATGTGTTCATTGGTTGGATGAGTTACATGCTTGTCCTCTAGAATTATTTATGAAATTTCACTAGCTGCTAAGACTTTCTGCTCAGAACAGTCTGATCTGAATTATGGATGATTCTAGATTTCCTAACCCAAGAAGCAAAATTAAAGGGAGAGGACCAACTACCACCTCTGGGTTCTCCATGACATAAAGAGCGTCTCAGGATAGAGAGGCCTGGAAAGGATTCCAAACTCAGGCAAGAATTTTAAGTCTGGCAGCACTGCACGTGTGTGTGTTGGCTAAGCTGATGGCAGTTTCTCATCCCTTTTTTATGCTGAGAGAAACAATGTATTATGCTCTGCAGTCTTCCAAGGGCCTGATCCATAGTGGAGACACTAGCACTGACTTTAACAGGCTCTGACTCTATGAACATCTAGCCGTTTAGGCACACATTTTTAGATACTGCTTGGCAAGTGACCGTGTGCCCCCTTTCTGTGAACATACAAAACCCCCCATCTTGGACGCAAATGCTGGGCAGCTGATTGCTCAGTTCTTGAGCTGCCTTGCAAATATCAGTTCTGCACAGGCTGGAAAGTTATGCGGCCAATTCTGCAGGCACAAGTGGTGGCATGTGCAAAACCTAAAAATTAGGCACATAAAATTAGGCGCTGGGTTGAAGCTAGCTGGCTGCTTTGGCCTCTGTATTTTCGTTTGCAGACTGCATCTGCAGTCAGTTGTAGATAATGCTGTCTTGCAGTATCCTGGTTTGGTAGCATTTGGCACTCACCACGTGCTGCTATTAACAATTCCACAAAATAGCAGGCGGTGGGGAATCCGGACCAAAGCCAATCGCAAGCCTCCTTTCTGTTTTTTCCCTTTTAGCATCTGCTGTGCTGCAGCGTTGCTCCACACTCACCTGAAGCGGGAGAAATGGGATAGCCATTTTTCCGCCACACAATATGAGGTGTCGGGGTTCCATTTGCTCTGCACTCCAGAATGATCTTGCCACTGATGTTAACTTCCTGGTCCGTGAGGTTCTGCATAATGTACGGCATTGTCTTTGCTACAGTCACAAAAGAAAACAGCACACAACACTGCATTACTTCAGCTGTGCCACTGATGTGCTAGTGAAGACGCTGCTACACAAACAGGAGACCTTCTGCCATCTGTGGCGTTAGTCTACCTCGATGAGAGGCGGGACCTATGCTGACAGGAGAAGCCCTCCTGTGAACATAGTGCTGGGGGTCATGTCAGTATAACTGCATTGTTCAGGAGGGTGGATTTTCACACCCCATGAGTGATGTAGTTATACCGATATTAGTTTGTAGTGCAGACTTGGCATTAAGGGTACATCTTCTAGAGACATTTTCATTTGCACTGAAAGGCTTTGTCCTAATGTGTTGGCTGCAGCCAATGGAAAAGGTGTGGTGAGCAGAACAAACAGAGCATGTCTTTCGCTAGGGCAGGAGTCTGCAACCTATGGCTCTTTGGCTGCCCCCTTGTGGCTCCAGGCCTCCCACCCCCACCGCTGGGGGACCCTGTGGGTGGCCTGCTCCTGGCTCTGGCCTCCCCCACCACTGGGGAACCCTGCAGGCAGCCCATGCCAGGCTCTAGGCTCCCCCTTGCCACCAGGGGACCCTGTGGGCGGCCCACTCCTGATTCTGGGCTCCACCCCCCACCAGAGAACCCTGTGGGGGCCCACTCCTGATTCTGGGCTCCACCCCACACCAGGGGACCCTGTGGGGGCCCACTCCTGATTCTGGGCTCCACCCCACACCAGGGGACCCTGTGGGGGCCCACTCCTGATTCTGGGCTCCACCCCACACCAGGGGACCCTGTGGGGGCCCACTCCTGATTCTGGGCTCCACCCCCCACCAGAGAACCCTGTGGGGGCCCACTCCTGATTCTGGGCTCCACCCCACACCAGGGGACCCTGTGGCAGGCGCCCTGCTCCAGCTCCCCCCACCATGAGGCACACCCATTGCAGCTCTCCAAACAGTTGGTTATTGAAGGAATTATTTTAAATGGCTCTTCTTACTTTTGGGTTGCTGTGCTAGGGGTTGGCATATTCAGAGTTGAATGTTATTAAATCCCTATTAAGCAAACAAAGGAGAGAGCAGAGCAAAAACACACAGAGGGAGTGTGAAGGAAGGAGCAAAAAGAAGAAGGGAACATAATAAGGATTCTCCATTGTCCACTACCTGGTGATCATTTACACCACTGCAAAGCTCAAAACAGAAGCCTTTTGTCCCCAGTTTGTGTTCATTTGACACTGGTGTCAATAACTACAAAAGATGCAGGGCACCAGAAAACAAAGCTCAGAATACATTCTGAAAAGCAGCCTGAAACATGGAGAGTAGCAAGTGCCCTAAGGATTAAGAAGAGGCTCCAGTATACGCAGAAGCTGAAAGGGAAACTGAAAAGCTTCATGGCTGGTTCTATATGGCAGAAGGAGGAAGGTTCTGGGGCGAGTGCCTTTGTGTGTGGCATGTTCTCCATATGAATTTCCTCCCAGCCATTACAGACAACAGAAACTGGTACCTGAGAGAAGGACACGTTCAAAATCCCAGCTCTTCTATATGTGTACTAATAGTCTTGCTGTTGTTTTTTCCCCTAGCCACCGTGTGTAGGTGTCTGTGTAGGTGGAAATCTGACTAAGTGAACAAAAATATCTGCAAGGGGAAAAGAATGTGAATTGCTTGACTGCAGTGTGCAGAAAAGGCTTTGCTGCCTGGGTGCTCTGAAAGGTGGTGAGGACACTAGTTAAGGGTGCATGGCAAGTACAGGGAATGCCAGAAGGAGTTGGACTCTTTCCCTCCCTTGGGCCAGTGGAAAGAGGAGAGTGATCCATTGATTTATTGTTTTAATAAGTCACCAAGACACTGCCCAAGCAAGCGTCAGGATTGCGCTAGCTACAGCTATAGTGTGGGTGGGAATTTTTATTGTGTGTGTGACTCTCATGATAATGTCTCTGTCGCACTCATAAAGGACACTGCATTTAAACTGCTAGTAACAACTTTACTTAAACATGACTGTAGCTAGCACATTGTGGACTACCTGAGAGGCAGGGGCTTAATGCAGCGAGTCTGTCCCTGTTTGTCTCTTGAGGTGCCTAATCACCCAGCAATCTAAGTGCAGAACCGAATTTAGGGATCACAGTCAAACTTCCATAAATGACTTTGCTCTTCCATAAATGGTACTGTTCATTCAGGTTCTGTCTCACCCTTCACTTCTGTGCCATGCTTGTGTTCTCCACTAGAAGACAGCTGAGAACACCAGATGTCTTACACCCATTCTATTGATACTTCCTACTTCTTATATCTGATTGTCTTTACTTACACCAATATAAATCAGGAAAAACTTCACTTTGGGATTTACAGTGAGCTTACACTGTGGTGAAACTGGGGCAAGAATCTGGCTCTTTGATATCCAGAGATACTAAGGAACTGGGCTCTGCAATGTTTATTGTTGACCATAAATGTAAAGATATGGGTTCTTGGAGTCCACCTACGGAAAAGAAAATCCTGCCACTGCTTTAAATATAAAGAGTGAATACCGTCCGATTACCTGCTCCTGTCAGTGTACTTTGCAATTACATTTGATGGGTCTAAACCTTATTAATGTTACATGTAACCATGGGGATCCTGGAGTTTGGATGTTTTCCCAAAGAACTGGGGTGGGACACTCAAGGAACGTGCTGGTGGTGTTGGCAATACAGTAGGTGATGCTCATTCCTCTGAATCAGCACCAAGCCAATGCCCCAGCATGGTGTTAGAAGGACAGCAGACTGCTGCAATTGCTGCATTTGGCAACTGATGCTCCCACTGCTCTTCTCACAGGAGTAGGGACAGAGGATCTGTTCAAATGCCATTTTACTGTGCTCTGCCAGCTGTAATCAGCTCTCCCTTGTAATCTCCCATGGCCAACCTCTCCTAAACTATGGGGTAGTACTGCCTGTGCACTGTCAAATAGCTGAGGCATGTCAGGAGGGTGGAGTAGATGGGCTAAGCAATTCCTGTGTGTACAGGTCCATATCCTCAAATGATGGAAATCAGTGCAGCTCTGATGGTTGATGCCAGTTGAGGATTTGGCCCAATAACTCATTGGTAAATGAGTTAATAGAGATCTATAAGACCATTTGAGGAAATGTGCTATCTGTACAGAAGTCACTGTAGGGACTGATCCTGAGAACTGCTGAATGAGGGCATCAGTGGGAGTAGCAGGTGTTCAGCACTCCTGCTCATGGGACCTGTAGCTGTTTCCAGTCACCAAGGCCTACCTTTAACATGGAGATGGGTGTTCTCTACATCCTCACTGTTGTTGAGGCGATTCTGAGCTCTACAGCGATACAGCCCGGCATGTTCCTTTGTGATGTTTCTAATGGTCAGTGTCAAGGAAATGGAGTATCTGTCAATTTGCTTCTGCTTAAAGTGAGCAGGCAACATCTCTGAGGACAGGTAATACCATTCCAGGTGATTGTAGATGTATTTGGAGGCTCTGCAGGTCAACTGAACATCACTCCCTGCGATGGCGGTGATCTGTCGGTCTGTCTGCAGATCTTTTGGCATGTCTAGGGGAAAAAGAAAACACATCTGGAATTGAAGCACAATGGAGAGGATTTGTGGCTGCTTGTTTTCACCTAGAGGGCCAAATTTCAAAGACCAAATATAATGAGCCAGACAAGCCAGAAAAATGCACCTCCAAAAACTTGCAACTACAGATACAAATGGACATTTGTGCTTGCAAATTGGGTAATGGTGTGTCCACTGCTTGCCACTATATAAGCCTTTGTCAATTTGGCCCCCAAAGCACTAAGAATGATACTATCAGTAATTAACTAATTCTACATATAGTTTTTAGTTAATGAGTTGAAACTAATGGTGCTAACTTGTAGACAAGTGGGATCATTAGTCATGCATGTGCATGGGATTATTTCCTTCTGTCTGCAATCAAAGCCACAAGATACTGTTTTATCTAAGTAAAGAAACCCACTCACATTATTATTCACAGGTAACACTGCCTTTCTCTACAATTCTACAATCTTTCTGTCTCTTGAAGGCTTCTTTATTTCCATTATGCCAATATTTGTTTTCATCTTATCCGCCTCAATCGGTAGTTATTTGATCAGTGAATGGATTAACTGAACAGATGATTTAAAAATCCCTGAAGCCTTAATTTTTAATAGACCAAAATACAGAAATACCAGCAAGCGTGAACCCATTTCATCTTAGGGTGCTTACTTTGTTTTTCACTAGTGTTTTTACTCCAGACAAAACTTCCACTGGTAAAGTGGCAGTGTGAATCCCACTGAAGACAACAGAAATTGTTCCAGACCCCAAGATATCTTCCTTGCCCTCTGTGTAAACCAGCAGAGAACTGAAGTGTGAGAAACAGTCTCCTTTTCTTCTGTTTCCAATGATCCATCCACCACATGGACCTGAATCTCACAGTTGGGGCCCATTAATAATAACAAACTCAACAGGATCTGGAATTATGGCCTTCCTTCTACCTGGCAGATCAGGATTTTGGAGCAATTGAAATGGAGCAATCTGAAGACCCCTATCCAGATTTTCCTTAGGACCCAGCATGTGCTGGACAGAACACTTCTGGAGTGTCCTGCAGGATGGATGTTTGCAATAAAGCTGCTAAGTTCTTTACTTTAATGCTGGTCTTTAACTATTAACTAAAGTTAGTCTGTTAGTTCCCCATTATCCTTTTGATGTTTCAGGCAGTGACAAAGCTTGACTTACCACTACAGAAAGGATGTGGACATATTGGAGAGAGTCCAATGGAGGGCAGTGAACATGACTGGGGGCTGGAGCACATGAGTTATGAGAAGAAGCTTAGGGAACTAGGCTTCTTTAGGCTGCAGAAGAGAAGAGTGAGTGGGGATTTGATACCGGCCTTCATCTACCTACCTGAAGGGGGGTTCCAAAGAGGATGGATTTAGGCTGCTCTGAGTAGTGGCAGATGATGGAACAAGGAGCAAGGGTCTCAAGTTGCAGTGGGAGAGGTCTAGACTGTATATTAGAAAAAAACCTTTTCACTAGGAAGGTGGTCAAGCATTGGAATGGGTTATCTAGGGAGATGATAGAATTTCCATCTTTAGAAGTTTTTAAGGCCCAGCTTCTCAAAGCCCTGGCTTGGTTGATTTAGTTGGTCCTGATTTGAGCAGGGGGTTGGCCTAGATGAGGTTGCTTCCAATCCTAATGTTCTATTATTCTAAAGTTCATCCACTCCTGTCTGATGCTGGCAAGTCCTTCGTTGGTTCCCTAGCTGTGCCCCAGATTTTTCAGCTCAGTTTCCACAGCTCTTTGCCATGTTGTTTTCAGGTGGCCTCATTTTTGCTTGCCTTCAGGTGTCCATTTTATTGCTATTCCGGTGATGGAATCAACTTCCATTTGAAACACATGGCCAATCCATTTCCAGCACCTTCTGGTGATGATGGTGCTCATATCTTTTTGGTGGCCTTGTATAAATAGATCTTTATTTGAGATTTTTCTAGGCCAAAAGATTTGGAGGATTTTTCCGAGGCAGGTTGTATGAGGACAGCTTGGACATGTCATACTTTGCTATTCCCAAGTGTTCTGCAACATAAAGTAGTGTTGAAAGAAAATAACTTGGATAAATCTCAAGTTTAGTTTTGATATTATACTTTAATTGTTTCTAGACTTTATTTAAGTGTCTAAAAGTGTTCCTTGCATCCCTTTATTGATTCTGTTCTCAATGTCCTGACTTGTTCCACCATCCTGCCTGATGGTGCTGCCCAGGTATGTGAATGTTTTCACATTAGTGAGAACATATCCTTCTATCCATACTGGTAATGATGAGACAATATTCAAAGGCATGATATCTGTCTTAAAGCAGTTGATTTTCAATTCAATTTGCTGGCTGAATGGTTTATGGGTGATGGGTATGTGATAAGAGAGCAAGATCATCTGCGAAGACCAGGTCTTCCAGGGATGAGACGTGTATTCATCTAATACCTCTTGGCATGTCTTCTATTGTACGTTGCATTACACAGTAGATGGCAATGTTAAAGAGGATTGCAGATATAACATATCTCTGCTGTACTCCTGTTTTGACTTCAAAACTGAGCTCATTGGCTATGCCTACACTGGCAGAGCTAAGTCGACTTTGATCAGTTGACTTAACAAGGTCAACTTTAAGTTGACCTAAACTCAACCTTGTTAAGTCGACCTAACAGAGTGGAAATATTTTAAGTCGACTTAAATCAACCTTATTAAGTCGACTTAATGACTTTAAGTTGACTTAATAAGGTCAACTTAGCACTAAACCCCATCCACGCTGGCTTTAAGTCGACTTAAGGCTTAAGTCGACCTCAGAGGAGGTGTTACTAAGTCGACTTAAGGTCTTATTAAGTCGATTTAAGGAAGGGCTTAAGTTGACTTAATAAAGCCCAGTGTGGACGTGGCTTTGTTTAGGTCGACTCAAGCCTCCTTTTCTGGAAACTGGCTTGCTCTTTTCTGTGAACACTATCAAAGGCCTATATGCTGCGCTATGATCTTACACAACACTTCACTTGGCACATGTAAAAGTGTAATACCATGGCTGTTATTCCAATCCCTGAGGGTGCGTCTACACTGGCAAGTTAGGTCGATTTAAGGAGGCTTAAGTTGACCTAAACAAAGCCATGACCACACTGGACTTTTATTAAGTTGACTTAAGCATTTCCTTAAGTTGACTTAAGGAAAGCTTAAGTCGACTTAATAACACCTCCTGTAGGTCGATTTAAAGCCAGTGTAGATGAGGATTAACACTAAGTCAACTTTATTAAATCGACTTAAACCCAAAATAAAGGCTATCTCTGCTGTTAAGTCGACTTAACAAAGTCGACTTAACTTTGCAAGTGTAGACATAGCCCTGAGAGTACCTTTCTTTGGTATCTTCACTATAACTACATTGGTCTACTATATTTTCACAATAACCCCATTCTGATATTAATTAAATACCTCCTGATAATTAGGGTGTAACAGACAGCTCTTTGGGAATAATAGAATTTAGGGTAGGAGGAGCAGTTCTACATTTACAGTATGACAAGCTCCACGATTGAGAAATTACCCAGTCTAGTTTTTTAATTAACATGGCACACATTGAAAGGATTAAGAGCTGTCAGATAGGTCTCAAAATGTAATTGTAAAGGGGGAATCATCCATAAAGTGGTCAGGATGACAGCTTTACATCTCAGCATTTAGGTCATTTGCACTTGTGAAATGAAGCAAATGGCCATTGATTGGAGAGAGAATTTATAGTCTTAGAACGCCAAAGTTCCACTTTTTCCTCAGGGTAAATTACAGTGAGTGACTGTGGGGAAAAATCTTTCCTTCCTGCATAGTGGGTGGAATTAAAGCTTGGGGTATGTGTTGTCTTTTGTAGGACTGGGAGTGCTAGCTGGAAACCCACCCAGAGGCTTGAGGCATTTCCTGGGTGAGCCTTGTGTTCTTTTTATGTTGTGCCTTTTTCCAAGCTAAAATCATGAAAGACTTTTTCAGTTTTCTAGCCTCCCAGATGAACTTATCATGTGCATGTTTTTCTATCAACTTAACAGTTGAAGAGCACACTGTTGGGTTGTTTTACTTTCCATTTCTTCTGCTGACATTTTTTATTTAGCATCTTGAATAATTTTAGCTGGAACTTCTGTTATTTTCCTCCATCTTATTAGCCATTCAAGAAGCTCTTTCTGCTCTGATAGAATATTCATTGATTTTTAGGTACAGTGGGGAAAAAAAAAGCCTCTGTCTCTCTCTCCCTCTTCTCCCATGTCTAGGGAGGAATTTAAGCTTTGAAAGAATGTTGTAGTTTAGTTCATCTCTAGACTACGATGCTTACACAGTCCTGAACTTGAGATGTGATTAATGTTCTCTCTCTGAACAGACACACTATTTTATAAGACACCTAATACGTCTCCTATAAGAACAAACCATGTGGCCTTTTCTCTTTTATCAGCAGTCGCTGCACGTTTGTCTTCTGTATTGTATTACAGGCTAGTAGCAGCAACGTTCACTCTAATCTATACTGTGTGGGATTCCCTAACAAAATAGGGAATGCACCAGCAGGGGAAGGTAAAAATGTCAGCATAAATCAAAAGGGAAGTCTGGTTCCATTTGTATTTACAAGGAATTAATTGGTTTTAATTTCCTGTGCTTTGCACAATAATCTATATAATTTGAAACTTCTGCTGTTTCCCAAATTCCACGTCTGAGCCTGTCAGGATAGCAGAGACTCCTCCAGTTAGCCACAGATGGTAGAGAAAGCACAAAAGAGGGGCTGAGCCTAACACTCTGAAGCAACACAGACCTTTTCATGTGGCTTGTAAACACGTCAGGAATGAGCAAATTGATACTAGCAAACATTTATAGAAATGTCCAAATCCTAAAGTGTTATCGTATGTGACAGCAGAGTCTTATCTGAAGTCTGAAACAGAATATTTTCTTTCTAGTAGAGATCATTCCATTTTTCTGCATTTTTGTTACAGCCAGGTAAGGGTTGAAGAGGATCCATTGTTACTGTTTATTTATTGCTAATTATTATTATTATCTAATGCAGTAGCACTCAGGGATGTCAGCCAGGTTGAAGTCCCATTTTGCTAGGTGCTATACAAACACATGGGGCTAGATTGTAAGTTCACAAGGAGCACAATGATGTGTGACTGCACTGTCAAGGAGCAAACTGAGAGCAAATTGTGACTAATATTTGTTCCTCCTCAGGGCAGGAATTTCTGATATTTGCTCCTTTCTTGTTACAATAGATTCCAAAGTAGTTAGTTCAGATGGGCATTTCTGAGCAGTGGTGGGCAAGGATATGAAGCAGTCTTAAAGGTTTCATGTATTGACCATATAGCCTCTTCCTATTTCAAAATATTACTATGGAGCACCTAGGTGTCAAAACTGGGGTACACAATATAAACTGAAGACAATCTTGTATCTTATTGAAACTGTAAGGGGTAGTTAACTAGGTAGGATGTAAAAACTGGAGTAACAGCTAGTCCAGGACATTCCTAATTAGCACAAAGTACTGTGAGTGCTTTACTTGGGCAAAGCAGTCAGGACGTCTGCAGGAAAAGCCCAGAGCTCTGCCATCTAATGATATCATTTTCCATTTAGATGGCCCCCTTACATGGTTTGGTTTCAGATTAATATCCAACTCCTTGCAATGAAACATTCTGCTGGCAATGAAACTTATGAACAATAGCTTTCAGTGCTATTTCCAGTGTCTCCATAAATTCTGTAAGTGCCCACCAAGTAGAAGGACGAACAGGTTACGCTGATATTCTACTAGGTCCCAAGGAGAGTTTTCTTTCCTTTTTAAAATCAATTTAGCATTGGTGGAAGTGCCAGGTTGGCAGCACTGGAGACCGAAGAGCTAATATTTTCACACAAAACTGGTGCAGACTGGACCATGACTGTACAGGTTTCTCCATTATTCCCCTTACACTGCCAGGCCAAAACATTTCAAGCCTGACCCGAATGGATTACCTCTTGCAGAAGAGGGGAGTTTGGTCTCCATAACCCATTCTGTATGTGGTTCCTGGGAAAGGGCAACAAGGAGCTGGCCTCAGCTTGGAGGAAGTTTTAGTGATCTGGATACTTGCTGGCTTGAAAGTGGCTTGAGACCCACCAAGTAATTTCACAGAAGACAGTAGGAGAAAAGGAGAGTTCAAGACTTTTGTGCTAACTAGCTGTTGCATTAACCACAGAGACTTACTAATGGAAACTGACGTTCCAGACAGGCTCTGGACTTTGGCTGGCTGGGACCAATTCTGGTAAATCTTTCATTCTCTTCACAAAGCCACACCATCTTCCCTGTGTACTTCCAAACCCTATTCCAGGCGACCTCATCAGTTCTCAGATTCAGACTGTCTCACACTCAGTAGTCTGATGACTAGAAAATGAGCATTGTCTTCTGCCTATAGCTCAGTGTGCAGTCCCCAGACTGGTACTGCTACAGTGGGTTCTCTAACATATCAGAAGGACTAAAACCTTGCAGTATAAGGTTTCATGTATTGACCATATAGCCTCTTCCTATTTCAAAATATTACTATGGTCATGACCTGTTTTCATAGGGCATTATACTGATGTAGCATTTAGCCATAGCTCTGCATGAGGCACAAGATACACTCTCCCACTTGCAATCAAGTTTCCGTAACCAAGACCAGCCTTGAATGCAAACAATTGTGGGGTTCCCTGTGATTATAGCTACCCCATCCAAACCTCACAAGCCATCTCAGTTTCTTCCTCCAGCAGTGGGACTAGATGGCAAGGCAATTCTCCATATGATTTCTCCAGTGGCTTCAGGCTTTATGGATCAAAAGGGTCTAATCTACAAAATATGGTAAAAATTTTCCCCTTTGTCAGCCTTGCATAGTGTGCAAGACATGCAGAGGTTTTCTATATCTGCATCAGGCCCAGAGATGTTGCTCTTCTGACATCTGCGAAGGTCCTGGCTGATTTGATGGAGTCCCATGCATCTCTCAGTAAATGATCACCCCACCAGGATAGAAAGCAGCAGGTCAGACGTGATAATATTTTACCAATGGAATCTAAACAATTCCACTCTAGGGACTGTGCTGTCTGCATTTAGCAAGATTCAGTTTATTTGCAATCCATAAATGTCGTCATTCTTCCTTAACCGTCTGATTTATGTGAGCCAGTCACTATCTTTTAATGTCTTTCTTTCTCTCAGGATGGCATGGAATTCACACACTTCCCTTTAGGGGTGAGAATGTCTCCTCTAGCCCTGTTCACGATCTGGTATATTTCAGATGGGAAGAAGACAATTTTGTGATGGGAATAACCCTAAATGGTTTAATATAAGCAGCAGGATGCATAACGAGGGCTCATGGCACATTGTCTCTGGAATGTTAATATAAGATGCCTTCTGGGCTGTTCTCACTCCACAGAGAAACTCGTTATGAAGAAAAAACTCCCTTCAATGGAGAAGTCAAGGTTCAGCTTTCATAGATTTTAAGGCTAGACGGGGCCATTGTGATCATATTGTCTGACCTCCTGCATAACACAAGCCATCTGAATTCCTTGCATTAATTCCTGCTTCATGTCCCATAGCAGTGGTTGAACTAGACCGTATCTTTTAGAAAAACATATGCACTAGTCATTAAAAAATTTCCAGTGACAGAGAATCCACCACAACCCTTGATTCAGTGAAAGTTGATCCAATGGTTAATTGCCCTCATTGTTAAAAATTGGTGCCTTAAACATTTGCTCCATATATGGGAAAATATTGGCCTTAAAGAAAAGTAAAAGAAGATTTGACATATAAAACTTCCAACAGCTCATGAAAAAACCCAGCTTTTATGCCAGGTTGTCTAACAAATGCCTCTGTGGACAAAATAGCTTCATTAGTGGGGCAAAAGGTTTTTACCACTAACAGGCCCATGGGTGGCTACCACCCTTTGAACCTCATCTTGTTTCACTTATATTTCCCACACTGAGCAGCCACAAGACTGGTTTTAGTAACAGGGGATTGAGTGTATTAAAAAGAATTGTGGCTGGAACAGTGACAGTAACAGACTGATTTGATCATTGAGAAACCCAACCAAACATAATATCTGGCACTGCTCAGAGCAGAATGAAGCCTACAAGAAGGCTCACATATGGCAGTGGTAAAGTGCAGAGGCGGCTTTTGGGGCAGGCGAAGCAGGCGCATGTCTATGGCCCCAAGCTGTAAGGGGCCCCCTTGCCTGTCCCAAAAGCCGTGTCTGCCTTGGTAGGCAGCAGGCGGAGGAGCTGGCCCCTGTGTCCAGGGTTGGTGGGGGGCAGCTGGGGCCAGCAGTGAGCTGGGGCTGCGGGAGGGGCAGGGCCGGAAATGGCGGCAGGGAACTGGGGCTGGCCACCGTGGGCCTGTACGGGACCCCACAGTGTGCCTTCGTCTAGGGCCCCCAATAGCCAAAGGCCGTCTCTACGGCCATTTCAGGGACTCTGTGCGGTCTCTCCCAGAAGCCCATCCTAGGAGAAGGGTGAGTCTTTTCCCTCAACCAGAAATTACAGGAACACAGAGCACTCTGGCCACTCCTCTCCTCACCCCACCACTGACGACCCCCAGTGCTGGGGCTGTGCAAGGAAGTAGGGCTACATATATTGGCCTTATATTGCTCCTGTTTTGGAAAAATACCCCATGGGAGACATAGCCATCCTTTTATGGCCCCTGCATAAATAAGCTGTAACAGAGGGTAGTATGTGACCCCAAACCTACACCAACTTCATCATCATTTGGTGACATTTTTCATGTCAGCACTTTTAGGTAACAGGAGTGGCAGCAAAATGTGATGCACACATTACCTGTTACCCTCATTTAAAATTTTACGGACATCCTTTACAATCAATGTCCTAAATGACAAAACGTACAGCAGAGTCCCTGCAGTGTGTAGGGCGGTTTCTGCAGTGTAGCTGGAACTCAGTGACGTTCAAACTGGATAGTTTATTCAGTGAATTTTGCCTTTTCTTGTTTCCCTGAACAGACTGCAATGCTCTCAGGGGCTATGTCTACACTTGTTAATTTAAGTCAACTTAGCATGTCCACACTCAAAAATTAAGTCGACTTCAAGGGGACCCTGCCAAATCGACTTAGAGTGTCCACACTGGATGCCTAAGTGGACTTGTGGGGGCTAGATGGACCTGGGACAGATCCACGGTGGTAGGGGAGGCACCCTTGCCAAGTGTCAGAGGGCTCAGCATTTGTCCCATTGTACCTGGGTACAATGGGGGCTGAGCCGGACAGGGACACTGGCAGGGCATAGGATCAGGGTGGGCAGGGCTCTGTCCTGCCTGGTAGGGGGGCATGCCAGGCTCTGCCTGCACCAGCCACCCTGGCAGGGAGGGCAGTGGGGGAGCCCTGAAGCCCTTTAAGTGGACTTAAAGTCGACTTAGGGCTACTCTGCGTCCACACTGGCTAAGTCAACTTAATAAAGTCGACTTAGCCAGCAAAGTCGACTTAAAACGAGGTTTAATAAAGTCGACTTTAATTTTCCTTAAGTCGACTTAAGCTGCTGCTTAAATTGACTTAAGGCAAATGTAGTGTGGATGCAGATTAAATTAAGTTGACTTAAACAAGCTTAAGTCGACTTAATTTGTAAGTGTAGACGCACCCAGGGAAATCCATTATTTGGTAGTATTCCTGGATAATTTCCATGACTGATTACTGGCTCTTTCCTGAGCAATATGTTGCATGTATTCAACACTTCACAGTTTAGTTGTTTTGAATGAACACCATTCAGATCACATTGTGTATCTGCGTTCCCTGACTGCAGTTTCATTCTCAGAATCCATTGACTGGTGCAAATACAAATGGTTGGGAATTTGACATTTGCTTTTCAAGAACCTTCTGCAATATTTTTTTAAAATTTTCTTTTTCAGTATAAATTCTTGCTGATAGAGTATACCCAAAGAGGGAATGCAGAAGGGACAGGGCACACTTAAGATTAATGGGCTGGTGTTTTTTTGGTTCTTCTTTTTCCAAAGCGGTATGTAGAATGTTTTGACTTCACTGCTAAGGGATTCTTCACTAAAAGATTAAGCAGATATGGGCTTGAATTTGTATTAGTTGGAGAAATAATACAGAATCATAAAAATGTAGGGCTGGAAGGGGCCTTGAGAAGTCATCAAGTCCAGTCCCCTGTGCTGAGGAAGGACCAGATTAAAGCTAGACCATCCCTGATAAGTGTTGGTCCAATCTGTTCTTAAAAGTCTTCAATGACAGGGATTTCACAACCTCCCTTGGAGCTTAATGACCCTTGTAGTCAGATAGCTTTTCCTAATATCTAATTTAAATCACCCTTGCTCCCGATTAAGCTCATTAATTTTCTTACCTTCAGAGGACACAGAGAATAAATGATCAACCCCTAACATATTTGAAGAATATCATTGGATCACCCTTAGTCTGCTTTTCTCTAGACTAAACATGCTCAGGTTTTTAACCTTTCTAAATTTTTTCTCATTTCTGTTGCTCTCCTCTGGATTTTTTCCAATACATTTGTCCTAAAGTATGGCACCCAGAATTGGACACAATACTCCAGCTGAGGCCTCACCAGTGCCAAGTAGATTGGGACCATTACTTCTCATGTGTTTCATACAACACTCCTGTTAATACACCCCGAATGATATTAGCCTTTTTGAAGCTGTATCACATTATTGGCTGATATTCAATTTGTGATCCATTATAACCCCCAGTTTTCAATGAAACTGCTACTTAGCCAGCTAGTCCCAATTTTTAGTTGTGCATTTAATTTTTCCTTCCTAAGTGAAGTACTCTGTATTTATCTTTATTGAAATTCATCTTACTGAATTCAGACAAATTTTCCTTGGTTGTTTTGAATTCTAATCCTGTCCACTGAAGTGCCACCCCTGCCAGTTTGGTGTCATCTGCAAAATTTATAGGCATACTTACTACTCCATTCTCCAAGTCATTAATGAAAATATTGAATAGTACTGGATCCAGGGCTGACCATTCCAGTTCGATAATTACTCGTTGGGTATGCTCTTTCAACCAGTTGGCGTCCACCTTATGGTAATTTAATCTAAATCACATTTCCCTAGTTTGCTCCTGAGAATGTCACATGGGACTGTGTCAAAAGCCTCAATAAAATCAAGATATGTCATATCTTTTGCTTCCCTCCCATCTACTAGGTCAGTAACCCTGTCAAAGAAGGAAAATAGGTTGGTTCGGCATGATTTGTTCTTGACAAATCCATGCCGGCTATTCCTCATAACACTATCATCTTTTGGGTGCTTACAACTGGATTGGTTACGATAGTTCCAATATCTTTTACTTGCCCACTCTATTCCTACTCAATAGGCTCTATGAAGACTAATTACTCAGGACATAATCCATTGCCCATTGCAGTAAATGTAAAGACTCCCAGACCTTCAGCGGGATTGGATCATGCCCATATATCGCTCTTGCTTATCATTGGAAACCTCATTGACTTCAGTGGGTTTGCACTATTCTAGGAAAGGGCTAATTTGACATCTGATCAGAGAGAGGGGTGGTGATCCCATGAAGTCCACTAGGGACTTTGCTATTGTCATTGATATGACATGGAAATTGCTTGGATTCTGTGGTGATGGACAATAGTCTGAAACCCTAAAATAGATTAGGTAGTGCAACCAAGCATTTATAAAGCAAGCACTCATCATCTGTACAGCCTCTTATTTACCTAAGACGTAGAACTCGATACTTCTCTCCTCTTTGCCAATCTTGTTTGAAGCCACACAGTAATAGATTCCTGATGCATTGCTATGTTCTGTTGTCAGCTTGCTTATGATCTGCCAAGCAAAGAGAGGGGAAAAAAAAAGAGGTCTGTTTTTAGTGGATCCATAGTGGGTTGGGCGGTAAAGGGCTATAAATGCTGTAGATGAAAGTGCAATATTTTATGGTAGAAAAAGCACAGTTAGCAAAGAAATCCCTATTAATGAATGAAGCCCAACAAAAGTCTCTCTCCCATCTCCCTTTATCTCAGACCAGTCAGATCACTTCCCTTGCCCATTCCTTCCTTCCTTGCCCTTCCTTCTGTTCGCAGTATACCTGTGGGACGTAGGCTCAAAACAAGGGACACAAGAGAGAAATTCAAACAAGAACCTGAAAATACAGGGAGCTTCATTTATTCAGTGTCAATAACTGTTTCCACAATGTCACTTGAATGATGAAATTAGACAACCATCAGAGGAGTAAAAGATTTTCTGAGCTTTGGTATTTTAAATCCCATAGGGAAATGAGATTCAAGGTTTGATCCCATGTAAATTTTAAATTTCACCACAACAAAAGAACAAGTTAGTGAAAAAGTATCTTTGTGTGCGTCTACACTTAGAAATTAAGTCAACTTAAGGAGGCTTAAATTGACTTAATTTACTCTGTGTCTACACTGGGCTTTCCTTAATTCAATTTAAGCTGCTCCTTAAATCGAATTAAGGAAAAGTTAGTTGGAATTAATAACACCTAGTTTTAATTCGAACTAGCACTTAAGTCGACTTTATTAAGTCAACTTAGCCAGTGGAGATGTGGAGTAGTGCCTAGTTGGACCTTTTTAAGTCGACTTAAAATGTTAAGTTGACTTAATAAGGCCAAAAGGGGCCATGTCTACACTTGAAAAGTTAAGTTGACTTTTGTTAAGTCAGCTTAATAAGGTCCACTTTAAATCGACTTAAAGTCAACCTTATTAAGTCAACTTCATAAAGTTGACCTAACTTTTCAAGTGTAGATATAGCCTTTGTTTCTCATGGGGACATAATGAGCTGCAGTTAAGCAAGAACAGGGAAACAGCCAGTTTTGAGGTGAGAAGGCAAATGAAACAAACCCCGTTTTCCTGGCCTCCTACACAGGGTGGGTAATTAGCCCCCCCCAAAAAAAACTGCAGCTGCATCTCACTTCTGATGTGTAAACAGCCATTTCATGGGAAGAGAATCAAACCAAAGAAGGAGGATTTTTGTGCATTTTGTCACCAGTTCCCCCGCTATAACACTTAATAATGGCTCTGATTCTGCAAAGTTCTTAAGTATCTTTCTGAACCAGGACCAATACCATCCACATCATTATCAGAGCTTAGATTTATATAGATTTTTTTTTTTTTTTAGTCTCCCAAACTACATGTACTGGAATTGCTTCAGTCAGGGCTGTGAGTCAGCTGGACAGCTGTTCAACAGCTCACGGCCTCACTGTGTGTCAGTTCTGCCCTGGAAGCCAAGGAGAGTATTATGAATTAAGCTAAAATGGCAAGGGGCAGGCTATAGGTAGGAAGAGCGTAATTATCTTCAGTAAAATCTGGCAAGAGCACACAGGGAAAAAAACCACATGCTTGTGAAAAACTGCCATGAGATCTTCCTGTCCAGGGGCTGGTCAAGAATACAGGATTTTACAAATTGGGTATATATCTCGAGGGAAAAGAAAAGAGAAGATGACTAGATTCAATTCACCAAAGGACTTGCCATGCAGATCTAATTTATCAAGGAAGTGCTTAGAAGTGAAGGAGATGGGGAAGCATTCCCCATTGCTCCAGTTCGGGGGCATTTCTTGGGAAAAACCTTAGTGAAAGAAGATGAGAGAATAACAGAGTTCCTTGTTTGCACATAATGAGCTCAGATACCATGCTGAACCCTATGCTCACCTAGATATGGAAGATGGACCCTCAGATTAATGTCTTGTTTTAGAAAGAGCACCTCAAGAAGCCCTCCAAAAAGTGGCTTTCTCAACAGCAGTGTTCAGCAGAGAAATGCACAGGATTTCAATGGGGGAAATAAAGAATTCAAGGTGATTTTATTTTAATAAGATGAATCCCTTGGAAACATTATGCACCAGACTTTCTCTCTAGCTTTACACTCCTGGATAAATCCCTGAGATCAAGAGTCCAATGATCTTTGCATCATCTTAATCTCAGTTGCCAGACTGCCCTAATCTGGTTTCAGTTTCCAATAAAACAATGCTCTGGAACACACAAATTTCCACCCGAGGTGTCAACCAGTTTGCGCCACACCGTCAACCCCTCCGTTAGTAAAGTCAAACAGGTTTGTCTTCCATGCAGCAGAAATATACCAGGCTGAACCTGAACACAGTGGCAAGCCAGCATTCAGATCTGCTTTTGAAGTGGCTGTGGACAAACTCAGCAAACAGGTTCCACAGACAAGTAACCCAGATGGTTAAAAAAAAACCAAAACATTTCATACCCAATGCAGATGTTTCTACAGATGGTCATCAGATGTTATTCTAGAGGGTTAGAAAAAGCCCAGATTGAACAAACATCACCTCTATTAAATATCTGCACTTGGCCATTAACAAGTGGAGATTAGGGGACTATTCCCACCCCTTATGAATTAAAATAATGTTAATACACAAGAAAAATGTGCAAAAGGAGGGTGAATGAGGGGAGTGGGATGAAACTGAGCAAATGAAAACATAAGGTTAACATAGCCCTACTGGTGAGGCCTAATAGATTGGAGTCTTCTCTCAAGTGAAGTGGAGGAGACCTATCAACTGGGACATTTAAAATATAACTGAGGAAAAACCGCTGCCAGATATCACGATGGACTGATCCTACACTGATTGCAGGGAAGAGCTAAATGATCCAGTGAGTCTCCTCCCTCTTTAGTTTCCATGCGTGATGTATTTGACAGGAACACTGGGACAGGAGTAGAAGTGTCCAGGCCATCTTGTCATTTGCCGAATCTAAACTTACCCTATTTTACTATGGACAAATTTTTTCAGCTAGAACACAATGTTCTCTGCTGAGTGTTAATGTTATGCCGAAGTCACAGCTGCAATTACTTTGAAATGGCACAAGTTTGTAGTGAAGTTATCACTGTTGAAAGGTGACAAATTGACACTTAGGAGACTGTAGTCTTCTCCTTCTCCGGTAGCAGCCTCCACAAAAGCAGTTCAAGCTTTCCCAACACATTGCCCTTTGCTAGTGCATTCTAGCTGTGACTGGCAAGTCAGCTATGTGACCTATCAATCCTTTGCTCCTCTGCCAAGACTGCTAATAAGTTAATTAATGACACGGTATTGCACTGGCAGTTGTACTTTGGATACTTTCTGGAGGGAGTTGGATTGAACCCCCCCATCAGTCATTGCATAGAGGCTGCCAGCTGCCCTTCAGAAAGGAACAATTTCTGATGGCTGTGCTGGCTTTAAACCCATGACACAGAAGGCTTCATTGCCCCTGACATAATCTCTGGGCCATCCAGTCCCTCTAGTCCAAATGAAGCATAATTAACTGATAAATAGTTATAATAAAAGATAATTAATTACCCTATATTT
This sequence comes from Pelusios castaneus, assembly GCA_007922175.1. NCBI lineage: Eukaryota > Metazoa > Chordata > Testudines > Pelomedusidae > Pelusios > Pelusios castaneus. The sequence continues at coordinate 19,767,512 of ML685771.1, forward strand.
AAAATCCAGTAACAAAAGAGATGGAAATGATCGCTGAAGAACAGCACAGTCAAGTAACAAGAAGTCGCTGCTAGAAAAAATAAAAGGAATGGAATAGTTCAATACATTCCATATGTTTAATTGTGTAATGTTCCTGCACTGATTTTTTTTTTTAAAGCAGCAGCTATTTAGAGGCAGCCAAGATTCATTCCACAGTCACACAACATGAGTGTCCTAAGACATTTTGTAGCAAGCACAGTGTAGCTTGGCTTTTCCTATAAGCTAGAATAAGTTGGAGCCAGGACAAATAAATAAGTTTTTCTACTCTTTGTTTTCAGTTCCTTGGTCTCATCCCTCCCTCTTCTGGCTCTAGTTAACAATTCTTCTCTCTTTCACTCCATTAGCTACGTGTGGGCGAGGATGAGGAGAGAAAGTGGGTGGAAAAGTGATCCGCTATCTAATGCTGGGAAGATGATGGCTGAAGGGAGATTATCAGGAATTTCATTCGGAATCCTGCAAAGAGTATATTCAGCCACTTGGATGGCAATGGTATCATACTTGTCTTTTATTGCTGAAGTTGCTGTCTGACTGTTCCTGACAGTTTCAATCAGATCTTAGCACGCATATTTAAAAGCTGATAAAGGAAGGTTTGAAGACAAGTGATTGGATAAGGGGTAAGCGAGTGGATTGGGGACTGCTGGGCTCTGCTCACAGTTCTATGAATGATTAACTCTGTGTCGCTGGGGAAGTCATTTAACCTTTTGTGCCTCAGTTTCTCTGTAAAATGAAAACAATACTTACCTACCTCACAGGGATGCTGATTGTAAAGTGCAAGGAGACCCACTGATGAAAGGCACTGAATAAATGTATTATTATCATCGCATGGAATTAAAAAAAACCCCAACCCTCCCTGGTGTTTTATGCACCATGTGGTTGTTTTGCTTACATCTGAGGGCGCTTTGTAAAAAATACTCTGTACCAACCTCACTGTTGGCCACACTCCCAAGGGCCAACAATCATGCTTTGTTTGGAAAATGACTGAGTGGTACATAGAATCGTAGGGTTGGAAGGGACCTCACGAGGTCATCTAGTCCAACCCCCTGCTAAAAAGCAGGACCACTCCCCCTAAATCACCCCAGCCAGGTTTTTGTCTAACCGAGCCTTAAAAATCTCCAAAGATGGAGATTCTACCACCTCCCTAGATAGCCCATTCCAATGCTTCACCACCCTCCTAGTGAGAAAGTTTTTCCTAATATCCAACCTTGACCTCCCCAGCATCATTGCTTTAAAAGGCTGGCAGGCAATTGGCGGGTCTGAGAAACCCCACCAGGTTCATTAGCAGCTGCCATTTGAAATAAGCATTCCATCTGAGGAGCAAGGGAACCAATGCTGTTTGCACTAGGCGTGAACAATCACAGGCACCATGGTCTCCTCTTTGGATCCACCTCTACAGTGAGTAATTAGGCTGGGCCTGGCCCTAGCTCTGATGGTCCCGGGACTGACTATGCCTGGAGAATTCCCATAGTCCTGGAGCATCCCAAGCACGCTAGCAGCCCCCATGCTTTGCATGAGTAGCCTTGGGTTCACAAACCAATGAACCCAACATAGACAGGGGGGGTCTTGGCATGGGTTCTTGAAGCTCTTGAAGCTACCAGGCACGCTGGAAAGAAAGCTACGACACTGAAAGGGATGGTGCAGCTGATCCATTGCCCTGTATACTGGAGAGCTCAGGGAAGGCCTGTGCCACCTTGCACCGTCTTCTGCATAAGCCTGAGACTAAATGGGACAATTTGCTTCCTGGAATTTGAATGTCTTATCTAGAGATTAGGGGCATGACTGCTAATCCAGCTCTGCTGAACAGACCATCCAGCTGCCATTTTTGGAAACTCTTTTGAAATGTGTACATGGGGGAGGGGAGGGAGATACCTTTAAAATGTCTTGTTAGTTGTTCACCTATCTCCAGCTGACAAACTCCCCACTCCTAGGTCCTTCTGAGTCACCAGCCAGATAAAATCATAAGGTTCCCCCCAACAAAAATCCTCCAATCATCAGCAGCAAGAACAGGGCAAACCAACTAATCATATTATGAACCATAGGTATCTGTGTGAGAGAAAGGCTCCACAGAAGCAAGGACTGAATTATTCATGGACCTTGCTATTTTTTATTATGACCTGTTCTCCCAAGTTCAGAGCAATACAATCAGTTTAATAACAGGAAAGAGAATAAAGCAGTGTTATTCCCCATCTTTCAACCTGAAGGGCAAATCTCAAAGCAGTTTACACCCTAGGAGATGTTTCACCTGGCACTAAAATGCGGCCACCTCTGGCAGCTGCTTAACAGTTTAAGACAGGAAGTGAAGACTCCAATATCCAACCAAAACAGCAGGGAGAAATTGGGTTGGCAGAACATAAATTGCCCCAATAGGAATTAATGCTCCGGTTCTTGTGACAAATGCCAAGGCATCCACAACAACCACACATTATTTCTTCAGGCTGAAACTCACGCCTGAGTCATCGGTCTTTGGGCAGGGAACTTCACAAGAGGCAGAGGAGGAAATTTCCTCTCCCCGCACCCATCTGTGAAAAGGAATAAAAACAATCCTTGTAACTCCCACAAGGTTAATGTGAGACTTCACTGATTTTTATGTGCAAGTCATTTAGAGAGCCTTGCAAGGTATTGTGAGATGGCTCAACGTCTCAACTGAAAAATGTCCTCTCCAGCACCACAGAATCTTCCAGCATTTTGGTGGGTGGTTCACTTGTGACCCAGAGAACATTTGAGGCTTAAAAAAAAATGCAGTAGTGCCACCAAACTTCAAAACTCCAGGCACTTGACAGAAAGCAAAATTCTGGTTCTAGGATAGCAGGCCCGGGAATTTATGGGGCGTGGTTTCTACATTTTAAGCAGTCAGGGTCCTAAAATATTAGTGCAGTGCTTTAAAAGTCACTGAACAAATATGCATCTCTGCAGGTCTTTGGGAGCCTGAAATGGAGGGAGTCTGAGGCAGAGAGTAGTAAAGATCTGGAGACTGGGGAAAATTCACTCTCTCCTCTTCAGGATTTCAGCTGTAGCAGGACAGGCTCAAGTCACACAGGAAAAATAACCAATATCAGCTAATCCCAGCTTCATAACACAGTAAATAAAAGCCAGGTTAACCCAGTCTTCAACATCTTTATTATTTCATCTGGCTAGTCAAATGCAGATGAATTATTTGCTAGGACATGGTGGGAATGGCTTGGCCTATTTCCTGTCTTTTTCATGTCTGGTGGGAATAATCACTGATAAAAACAAGGAAAAGTCTGAAGGCTACAAGATTTCATCAGTGTCTTTTTAAAATTACATTTTACTATCTAAAGGCTCCACTTAATTCAACACAGATAGCCTTGTTTTATTAATAAGAATAAATCTTAATCATCACACACAGTTAAGAGGAAACACATCAGAATGCATTGTAGCCAACAGACCAGAGAGAGGTAAAAATGAATGAACAGATCATAAATTGTAAAATTATCTAATTTTAAAGATACCTTTTAATGAAAGTTTAATAATGAAATACGTAAATGTATGTATTTACAAAGGGTGGCTGGTGAGGGACACTGACACTTCAGCAAGACTGAGGTCTAGAAAAAGCAAGAAAGGCCAGAAAAGGCTACTGCAAACTGGGATCAAACAACAGCTGCAAAATTGCTTTAAAAATCCCAAAGGAACAAAACAGCTTGTGTTGCAGAGAAGTTACTTACAGAGAAAACAAGATGAGTCATGTTTAGAAAAATAAATTTGGGTAGAGGAGACTGGATCTATGTATCTAAGGTACTTATACGACAGGGCCTGAGCACTTCACAATCTATACACATCTGTCTTTACAGCATCCCTGTCAGGGTGAAAACTACTATTGTCCCAGTTTTACAGATGGGGAACTGATGCACAGAGATTTTTGCCCAAATTTAGCTTTTACCCACTGGCCCATCCTGCCTGTTCCTGTTTCAAGAGAAGAGATAGGGCCAAAGAGCCTTCTGCTCCTAGCTCCCTATTCTGAATCCTACTTGATGAGCTATGGTTGGTTAGAAACTTACGTGACTTGAGGTAGGGGTCTCAGCCCATGGCTACTGGACAGATGTCATCATTAAAGAAGGCACCTTTGTCAATGGACTCAGGAAGGCAAAGACTGAATGAGTCACAGAAACCCTAGACACAGTCTGTTCTAGTCAGGGTTGGGGAAAGAAATTTGCCCTGTGCTGCCCATGCTATTCCTCTTCTGACTGAGGAAGACTTTGATGCTCCCAGTTGAGCACTTTTCGCCAGCACAAAACTTTTCAGACCCAAACACTTTAAACTATGGCCCTTTTCCTGCAGTCACTTCCCTACGGGGCAACACTTCCTGGTGTCACTGAATTCAAAAGGCTGCTTCACAGCCATTGGGGGGGAGGTTAAACTGCCTAGCTTTGGCAGCAAACTTGGAGGCTGTGATACCAGATGCAGCTTCCTCTAGGAGAGGAACAGCCACCGAGCCCACGCCAAAGGGGGAAGGGGAAATTTTATCCAGGGAAATTGAGTCAATCAAATCTCTGCTCTGACCAAAAGTTCCATGGGACAGTTATACTTTACATCAGAGTGCTAAGCGCTGTGTACACTCCGTACTAAGAACAGGGCCGACATGGGGCAGATGGAAATAAGCAGGCACAGTGAATGGGTAGCAAGGAACTCAATTTCTCACATTCAGAAGGCAGAAAGGAGGCTATGGAAAAGAAAGAGGTCTGAACTGCTTTGAGCTGGACTTGTGGTATTCCTTCACTCTCTTGTCTGGTAGACTAAGAACCACTGAAGCCCTGCAAAATGATCACCTTTCACTTCATCTATTTTCATCGGTAGAGTTATTTGCAGCTTGAGGGGCAGGGTGAAGTGTTGCAGCTGGGGGCACAGAAGGCAGACGGGGCTGAAATTCCAGAAACAATTTGTCAGTTATTTGCCCTTGGCAAAAAATTGGCCAGGTTTCCACCTGAAAATCTTTTGTGGGGAGGGAAAATAGGAGGAGTGTGTGTGTGTATGTGTGTGAGTTGGTTTTTTTCTGGAAAACAAAATAAGATAAAATTGTGATTTTTCTTTTTATGCTTTGTTGCAGAATGTTAGTCATTCCAGCCTGATACACAAATTAGTGGTGGGGGGAGAGGGGATTTTACAACTGCTACAGCAATTGGAAGGCATCTTATTTGCACCATGGCTTTTTAAATGATTTTCAAACACATAAAAGCCCCTGGACGTAGGTGGGTCTGTTTCATGATCACACACGTGGGGAGTCTGATTCTTCTCTCACGCTGGTTTCACAATGCCATTCGCTTCGATGGAATTATTCCAGCAACTTGTGTGAAGGGAGATGGAGACTAAGTTTGTTAGCAAGAGCTCAGCAGACCTGACATGGTTGGTGGTCTTGAGAATCACAAAAGCCAGGGACCTGAATGCCTTACAAAGGACGAGATTTGCAGCAATCACTCTGGATTGGAATGAACATGCATGAAAGATGCCATCTCTTTCTCTGAAACGTTCCAGTTTGTGGCATTAAGGCCTGGGCCGCAGAGCAACTCGGGGAGGCATCATGTGTCCTGGAGCTGCCAAGCATACACAGGGAACATGTACCATGCCAGAGCTGGAGGTATGAGCTTGCCATTCATGGGTAGCCAGCTCTGCTTCCAGTGCACACAAAGAAGTGCATATGGTCTTACCTCCTCCCACCTGTTGTGGTGCTCCAGGGTGATTTGCAAACAACCACAGCTCCCGTGGAAGCCAGTGGAAGCTTCAGCTGATCAAAACCTCTAAAATCAGGCCCAACTTGTCATGCATTGGGCACCCCAGAAATGGGTGAATCCAAATGTAGTGGACTTCTAGGAAAACGGAGGTGTTCAAGGCTGTTATTACTAAAGGGCTAATACTGCTTCTGTCCCTCACCGCTGTTCTGTGAGCAAGTTTGTGCACTGCATTCCAATACGAAGTGCTCTGTGGGTGAGAAGTATTTTGAGGATCTGAGAGCTTGGTGCTATTCACAGGCCCTCTCTTGTGCTGAGCGGTCCTTACACTTTGTCAGGGCTGAGAGACTAAAATGTATTTGTCCCATGGATTTTTGAAGAGTTTTAAACAGGGCAAGTGAGATCACTGCCAGAGTCTAACCATCCTAAACAGCAACGATTTGAAAATGACCCCGGGGGGCTCTGGAATTTAAAGTATGTTAGTGGAAAGTCAGGGTTTGAAAAAGTCAGGCAGAGCTATGCCGTGTGGGGGCAGCAGCTCTTCCAAGAAACCCATTCGTAGCCCCAGACATACCTTTTTTTTATCTCCATGCATGATGTAATTCTCGTCAATGTCCTTGATTTTGTTGCCTGTGTACATGTCTGCCTCACTGATGTTTTTCTTAACAACAATTCTTTGCCCACGACGTCTGCAGCTGGAGGTGGAAAAGGGAGAACGAAATTGAAAAATACACATATATTATACATGGTCTATAGAGGAAACATTTGAACAGAGTTGGTCTCTTCCTCTACCAATGCTCCTGGACTCCTGGAAAACTATTGATGATAACAGACTGATGGAGATTTGTCTACTTGTGGAAATGACCCATCACTATGTCTCAAAAGCATTTTGAGGGCATGTTTAAATTTAGTTTAAACTTTGAACCAACAAAATCATTTTCTAATGTGGCTTAAACCAGCCAGATCATATGTCTAAATCAGTGGTTCCCAATCTGTCTCCCAGGGGCAAAAAATAATCAGCAAGGGCTTTCAAAGTAGCCTGCAGGTCCCCACCTGCTGGCTACAGAAGGGAACTGTTGACTAAAGACCCAGGTGGAGAGCATTTCCACGGGGCTGAAAGACCAGTACAGGTTCCTTGCTGCAGCCAAGGAGATGGGAAATCAGTGCTCCCCTCACACTTGCTGGTGCAGGGAGCATGGCAAAATACTCCACCTAGGTCCATGGGCGCAGGGATGCTTGCTGGAGCCAGAGGGAGGAGAGCACTGATTTTTTTGTCCCCCTGGCTGCAGAAGGGCGCTACTGTCTAGGGACCCAGGTGAAGTGCATAGGGCTACAGGACGTGTGCAGTTTCCCTGCTGCAGCCAGGGACATGGAAGATCAGCAAGGAGGCAGCCTCCTCGCTGAAGTCCTTCCATCTGGCTGCAATGGGAGGAGATGGGGGGCCGGCTGGTGGCCCTTTGGGGTTGTAAAAATGATATTTGTGGCCCTCAAGCTAAAAAGATTAGGAGCCACTGGTCTAAACTGTGAACTCTAGTTTAAAACACAGTAAGAACAATGTGTTTATAACAACTCATGTTCATGTGAATCCCATTCACAATATCTGGTCAAACTGTGTTAGAGATTGTTTTAGCTTCATGGTTTTCAACCCGCACCTATAGACCAGGGCAAAAGGAGTGTTTGTAGTGAGATATTCCACAATTAGGGAGACAAATATCGGTCTTTTGCCACCAGGGAAAGCCCTCTGGGTCTCTGAGACTATGTTTACACTTGCAAGTTAGGTCAACTTAAGCAGGCTTAAGTCGACCTAACTTAGTCTCTGTCCACACCAGGCTTTCATTAAGTCGACTTAAGAAATTCCTTAAATCGACTTAATGAGAGCTTAGGTCGACTTAATAAGAACCGCCGGTTACGTCGACCTAACCCTTAAGTCGACTCCTTAGGTCAACTTAAGCACAGTGTGGATGCTTAAGTCCACTTTTTTAGGTCAACCTAAGGGCAGTTAGGTCGACTTACTAAGTCCCCGTTCAGGGGAAACACTTTAAGTCTACCTTATAAGGTCAACTTTAGGTCGACTTAAAGTTGATGTTATTAGGTCTACTTAACAAAGTCGACCTAACTTTTTGTAGTGTAGACATAGCCTAAGAACTGCAAGTGATGTTTCTGTGAACCGAGGCTTTCAGACTATTAGACACTCCTGAACTTGTGTGTGGTCATCTAGCTAAGGTACTTATATGGCCCTGTTTATTGTCACAAGAATGCTGTGGGGTAGAGCAGCACTGTACTCCTTATTTTACAGAGGGGGAACTGAGGCACCGAGAAGCTAAGTGACAGACCTAAAGTTATACAGGAAGTCTGTGATGGAGCAGAGAACTAGATCAACGTCTTCACATCCGAGGCTAGGGCAGCGTCTGTAGGAAACTCCACCACACTCCCCAGGAAACAGGAAAAGATTGAGAGTGTGGGGGTAATTAGGTCAAATCACAGAAGTGTGATTTGCCAAACAGGAGGTACACCTGCAGATGATTATAGTCACAGCTCATTAAAGGTATCAGACACTTCCTGCAGATTCTGAAATTCAGAACCTCCCTCATTCAAACAGTGGGAAGTGAATGATGGCTTTTTATATCCCTATTTAGAATAGCCAAGTAGGATAAACAATTGCAGGGAAAGGGATTGGAATGGGTGCATATTAAGACAACAGAGGAAAAAGAATTAGAGGTTCCATTTTTACTATGAAAATTATTTCAATCTGTTTGCATACATTCATAAAAGGCTAATGGAATTTTGGGGTGTATAAACAGGAACACTGTATGTAATCCATAGGAGATAATTGCCCCATGCTACTCAACACTGGTGAGGCCTCAGCTGGAGTTTTGTGTCCAAATTCTGAGTGACGTGCTTTAGGAAAGATGTAGACAAATTGGAAAGAGTCCAGAGGAGAGTAACAAATGTGATAAAAGGTTTAGAAAACCTGGTCTATGGAGAAAAGTTTTTAAAAATGAGCATGTTTAACATTGAGAAAAGAAAACTAAGGGTGACCTGTCAATAGACTTAAACTACATTAAGGGCTGTTTTAAAGAGGACAGTGAAGCAATTTTTCTCCATGGCCACTAAAGGTAGGACAAGAAATAATGGGCTTAATCGGCAGCAAGGAAGATGTCAATTAGGTATTAGGGAAAACTTTCTAAATATAAGAGTAGTTAAGTTCTAGAACAGGCTTTCAAGGAAAGTTGTGGAAGCTTCAACACCTGTGAAGGATGGCATAGCTTTACGTGGTTCTGCCTCAGTGCAGACGACCTCTCGAGGTCCCTTCCAGCTCTACATTTCTATGATTGATGATATTAGACAAATACAGAGAAGGGCAAGTTCCTTTTAGTTTTTATTAGTCCTGAAGCTTCATCACAGATGGCATTCCTTAAGGTTTAATGGCTCAGGGGATCTGTGCTGGGCTACGGATCTTTTCATTTCATAGCTGTCACTTTAAACCCAGCCTAGGATGAAAGTGAATGGAAATTGCTACCATGTCACTGATGGCTGGGCGGTGAATTCAGTTCAGATCCTAAGATACAGACATCTACATTACAAAGTCAACAACTTGACTGCAATCTGCCCCCTTGTTAGCACTTTCAGCAGATATGCCAAGGTTTGGATGTTCAGGGAGTCTGATCTCCCGTCCTCAGTCTCAGAGGCCACTGCACCAGAAGAGGGTTTTAGAAGGTAAAACTCGTGTGAGATAATGTGGCCTGATTTTCAGAGGTGCAGCATGCTCATAAATCCCACAGATTTTCATAATAGCTCTGGGTGCCACACTTGTGACAGTCAGGCACTTAGGGTGTGTCTACACTGGCAAGTTAGGTCGATCTAAGAATGCTTAAGTTGACCTAAACAAAGCCATATCCGCACTTTTTTTAAGTCGACTTAAGTATTGCCTTAAGTTGTCTTAAGGAAAGCTTAAGTTGACTTAATAACACCTCCTTTTAAGTCGACTTAAGCCTTAAATTGACTTAAGGCCAATGTAGATGGGGATTAATGCTAAATTGACTTTATTAAGTCGACTTAATGCCAATATAACGGCTACCTCTGCTGTTAAGTCGACTTAACAAAGTTGACTTAAAGTGTAGTCAATTTGTAAGTCAACTTGACAAGATCGACTTCAACTTAAAGTCGACCTTGTTAAGTAGACTTAACAAAGTCGACTTAACTTCGTAAGTGTAGACATAGCCTTAGTACATAAGACCTCCTCTGTAATGTGCGCATTGGACAGCTGTGTTTTTGCCAGGAAATCACCAGACATAGTTTGAGTCTGTATATCTTTCTTTACATTGGTGTCTTTATCCAGCATAGTCTGCTACGAATAGGTGCCTTGTGTGACTTCCTACAAGTAAGGCTGCGTAAGGCAGGAGCTCAAAGGAAACAAGTCAAATCACAGCTAGACTTGGAGTGAACAATGACAGCGCATTGGGACTCCAGCTACAGCAGTGAGAGAGAGAAGAAGAGGAAATGAGACAACAGCAGGAAATGAGGGCGGGCGGGGTGTGTGTCATTTCCCACAGGAATCCTCCTACAGCTTGTGCTGAGGAGAGATAAGACTGCTTTGGAGGCCAGCAGTGGTAGACACCACTCTGCAATTGTATTTAAATTGATAAGATCAGAGACTGAATGGCTGAGGGAGTTGGGCCTACAGTTATGCAAGGTCTTTTGCTCCCAGGTTACTGGTCTGAATCTGGTGCAGACTGGCAGGAATGCCCTGAGTTACTCACACACAGTGCCTGTTTTTGGTAGCATCTTAGCAAAATAAAATGCAGGGAAATGTATTTTGAATATGGAATCTCATGAACAGCAACCTCACCCTAGATGCAGGGCTTGGAGAAGATCTCGGGTGTGCTAGTGTGCATCTCCTCCGGGATGCATGACATATTACCCTTCAGTATTTCCTCTCCAGTCTTATCTAAGCCCTTGCTAAACCACTTCAATGATGGTGCCTTGAATACCCTCCATGGAACCTAGTGCAGGTCCAAAGTGGTCTCACAAAGGTCTGTAAATTCCCAGCTGTTCTTTTATTCTTGGAGGGGCAGTGACTCTGCTGGCCAAATGCTAAACTAATTACCAGACTACCCTTTGCATTCTCACACGGGAGGATACAGAACTGCTGCTGATGCTTGAATCTTGCAATCCTGGTGGCTGCTGGCCCAAGCAAACCAAGGAGTAGTTTCCCTTTAGTAGCAGCTGTGCTAAAATGCTCTTTGCAACCTATCCATGTCCAGTGGTCTGTCACCAAACATCCTTGAAAAAGAATTGAAACTGCAGCTGGAGTTTCAAACATTTTCCAATGCTGCTTTTCAAATGACAGCAGAAAAAAAGAGCCACATTGCACATTTCTCTCCTTATTCCCAGATCTGCCTTTATCTTTGAGATGGAAAACCTGAATCCAGCCTTCTTACTGCAGAAAAAAAGGTTAAAGTGCAACTGGAGTTGTTATGTTTGGCTCCCGTATTTCTCTTTGGTTCTTACCAGGGGATGCACTCACCATTCAGATCTGAGCCAAGACATCTCCCCATGGACTACTTTACTAATATCGCAACAGGAACAAAGAAAACTTCTATTTGTCTAAGAATCCTCATGAAGCATCTCGTGTTTAACTCGCTTAGTTCCTGTTTGCTGGATTTTGACCTGCCGGCTTTCTTCTGCTTCTGCAAATTCTAATGCTGCCTCCAGTACATTAGCAAACAAATGTTCACTGCGCGACACTCAGCCTTTTGCAGCACCTTACAGTATTATGTAATAGAGAGGGTGATGTGGGTGTGTGACTACTCAAAAGTGAACTGCAGAAGATGACTCCAGAGATTCAGATTAGATCGTATGTTAAACTGAACCTAAATCTTTGAAAGATTTGTCGCTCAATAGCCCCTGAATGGATTAAAAAGGGGGTCTTTTATCTGAGCTTGATTGATTTCTACACTGAAAGGGTGGCTTAAGTCGACTTAAAATACTCAGCGTCTACACTGGGCTTTCCTTAAGTCAACTTAAGCTGCTCCTTAAGTCGAATTAAGGAAAAAGTTAGTTCGAATTAATAACACCTGGTTTTAATTTGAACTAGCACTTAAGTCGACCTTATTAAATCAACTTAAACCAGTGAAGATGGAGATTAGTGCCTTAGTGGAACTTAAGTCGACTTAAAATGTTAAATCGACTTAATAAGGTCAAAAAGGGGCCACGTCTACACTTGAAAAGTTAAGTTGACTTTTGTTAAGTCAACTTAATAAGGTGGACTTAAAGTGGACTTAAAGTCGACCTTATTAAGTTGACTTCATAACGTTGACCTAACTTTTCAAGTGTAGACATAGCCAAAGAGAATAAACTTTTCCTTCAAATGTACCCTTGCTGATCTCTCACACAAATCTGCCATTCCCTTATCAACTGACTACATATTTTTCATCCAGGGTTGCACAGGAAAAAAATTCTAGCCCAAGGGACATTGTCAGGTTAAAGAGAATCTAGACTAATTCTGTTGCATGAAAATGACTTGTCGCCATTCTGACAGTGAAAGAGACCTTAAATGGGTGCTATTTATAGTCAGAGCGATGGCCTTACTGCAGTGGTTCCCAACCTGTGGCCCACAGGGGCTTTCTAAGTGGCCCACAGCTCCTACCTGCTGGCTACAGAAGGGAGCTGCTGCCTAAGGACTCAGGTGGAGCACGTTTCTTCAGGGCTACAAGACTGGTGCAGGTTCCTTTCTGTAGCCAAGGGGATGGAAGATCAGGGCTCCCCTGCCCCTGTCTGTCACAGAGAGCATGGCAAAGCACTCCGCCTAGGTCCATAGATGCTGGGATCCCTGTTGGAGCCAGAGAGAAGGGAGCACTGATCTCCCATGCCCCTGGCTGTAGAAGGGAGCCACTGCCTAGAGACCCACGTGGAGTGCATGGGACTACAGGATTCATGCAGCTTCCCTGATGGTAGCCTCCTCTCTGAATTCTTTCCATCTGGCTGCGGTGTGTGGGCGGGGGCAGCCCTGCTGACAGAGACTGGTGGCCCTTCAGGGTTGTAAAAATGATATCTATGGCCCTGGGAATCACGGCCTCAGTGTAACTGAGACCAAAACATCTATCAAACAAGCACATTTCCTTAGCTCTGTTACTAATAACCCGTAGACCACAAAAGCTGAATTCATTTCAAAATCCAATTGACTTTTTACTGTTCATTTTTTGCGCATCTATTTCTTGGCTCAAACAATGCAGATCAATAGAATTAGTTTCACCTTTCCTGAAGCACTGAGAACTTGGTGGAAAACAGACCCAGTGATCATAATGGCCCCTTCTGGCATGACATCTGCAAATGTTGTGCTGTGGGGTTGCAAACTCTGCAGGAGATTGGTTATTCATTTTTAAAGCGCCTATTTCCATTGGAATGTAAAGAGTTGTGAACTTCTCTATTGGTCATAGGTATTTATAGAAGTTTATTTTTTCAAAATCTAAATATGTAGTAAAATATGACTTGTGAGTGATTTTTCAAGGCAGCTAGTCATGTCTGCCTTGGTTACAGAAAGCACAATGCAAGATTCTTGCCCCATATTATATTATGATATCTCATGTAAGTGGTAATTGGGATACATGGCCTTCCTCTTCCATATCTTTAATCTGAATCCCATTTAGTTTCATATTAACCATCTGCTGTTTGGGGATCTGCAACTATCTGAGTTGTTTGTGTCAAAACAGTTGCTAGTGGACAAATGTCCACAAGAGAGAACAAGAACATTAGAGATTTGGCCCCGCTGCCATCTGAGTGAATGATGTAATTCCTTTTTGCTTTGACTGTGCAAGATCAAACATTTTGCCAACCCTCTCAGCTGAGAAAATAAGGATTGAACAGGCCTAATAAAGTGGATCTCTCCAGGTCAGGGTACAGAAGAATGAATGGGGATCTACAGGGGCAGCCTGTACCATGACTGTCCATGCTGTGGACAGATGACTTCCATCTCCAAGGACAGATGACTTCAGTCTTTGTTGACCTTGAAATGCTGTTGGAAAAGTCTAAAGAGAAAGCACTGGTACTATACACAGACATTAAAGATTTTCAATTCAGAGATGCCCAAGTATATTGGTAAGAGAATTTCTCAGAAAAAGAAACAAATGATTCATAAACAGCTCAGCCTCAGAAGAGAGAGCCCCATGTGTGTGCACTTACAGCGTGTCCGCAGGGGTGCATGACTCCCATTCCCATGTGATCTTGGGGTCCGGAGTCCCACTCGCAGTACACTGTAGACTGTGTGTGGTTCCTAGCTTCACTTTCTCGACCTTTTCAAAGTCTGTCTCCTTTTCATAGATTTTGGGTCTCTCTAAAAGAAAGAAACAAACAAACGCATAAAGTGAGGTGACAAATATTGTCCATCCACAAAGCTGGAGCAGAGTTGTTAGCTTGGCATTCCTGGGTTCGATAGGGGTGTATGTATCTGTAACCGCAAGCACGCACAAAGAGAATCATCCAGGAATGGTAAAGAAATGAGATGGGTGCATGGTGACCAGTGAGACCGAAAGGTTCTCACATAAAATATGTACAGTCACTAACCTCAGTGTTTCATGAGGTTTTAGAAAATGTGAACTCTGCCACATTAATCCTAGCCATCTTCAAAGGGCATGAACGTTAAACATCTCCTGGATAAAGCTACAGAATGAAATTCCCATTGACTTCAGTAGGCAGGTTGTTACAGAGTGGTTCCTTACCCTTTAGGCAAAATCTGATGTTCTCTCTTAGTTCTTACTCCTTGCTGCCCAGACTTCCAATGTCAGTGTTTTAAGAGAATTTTATCAAACAGCTGGTTGTTTGGAAAAGAGTTAAAATTGTTCAGGGTTCCCCAAAGCCTTTGTGACAAAGTCATTTTGATTTGGACACCCTGCATTACTCCTTCGTTATTTTGTACCATGCACAGGATAAAAGGGAGACAAAAAGAGAGCAGGGATTACAAAATGGGGCTGCTCAGGGGACAGAGGCAACTATAAAAGGGTGTGAAGAAATTCTCCTAGCAAAACCATTAAACAAAGCCATTTGGGTTCACCAAAAAAGCAAAATATTTCTTAATCTCTCTTTGAATTTTTTTAGAGAAAAAATCAGATTCTTTCATAGGCAGAAAATAGTCATTTTGCCATCATGTTCCATCAGATTATGAAAAATTCCTATTTGGAACCAAGCTGAGAACAGCTCCTGATTTTGAGATTTTGGTGTAGGGTTGAGATTCCTGGACTACTGAGAAACATCTTTCAATCCACATGCAGAAACACACAGGGTCTCCACAATTTCAACAAGAGCAAGAGCAAAGAGTTTATCATTCCGACATGTGAAACAGTTTCACTAGAATCTTGGAAACATGACTTTGGGTCACACTCTGGCTATGTCTACACTGGGGAATTTAGGTTGACTTAAATAAGGAACCCGGTGAGAAGGGAGCCCCGCGGTCCCTTCTTGCTGGGACCTGAGTGGTCCCGGCGAGAAGGAAGCTCCTTTCCCCCGTGCCCTAAGTCGACTAAGTCTATAAGGTTTTATAAAGTCGACTTTGAATTTCCTTAAGTCGACTTAAGCAGAGTAAATTAAGTATGCTTAAATCGACTTAATTTACTGGTGTAGACTCACTCTTAGTAAAGAATGAACACTAAAATCCAAAATTTTGGCAGCTTATTTGAACTGTATTAAAGACTCTTGTATCTGCAAAACTGAGACACTTTTCTGTGTACTTTAAACATGTGACTCATCAGTAATTAAGTGAGTTGTCCCATTGTAATCAATGGAACATAGGTTCTTATCCTTCAGCCACCACTGCAGTACATGAGGAATGAACAAGACGTTGGCAAACAAAATCAACAGGATTGCTTGCATGACTAAGTATTATTCATGTGAGTAAGGGCTGCAGAATAAAGACTTTAGACTGGAAATCTAACATCAGGCTCGGTGTGACACTTCCAGGGCTTATTGTTGCTAATGTGGAAGGCATGCTTTGTCTCTTCTATTTCTGGCTTCCACAGAAACATGTCAAATGAAAAATGGTGGTATAAACTCCCACAAAAGTGAACTGACCTTTTCCTAACCCCAGAAAGGCGGGGTGTGAGTTTAGGGTGAAAACGTGGCCTCTTTCTTTATGCAGACAGCTCTGCTCATCCCTAGTCATATCTCTTTGTCTGCTTCTCGTAACAGGAAATCAAACAGATTTATTGGTCTGGGTCCCTCTTTGAAACACCTCAGAGTAGCTGAGTGTGACTGCTTTCAGCTGAGAGCTTTTGACAAGTTGGGAAGTGTACAGTAGATTAGATTTCTGGTTTTTTGGATTGACTTATTTTTTTCTCCTGTTAAGGAGGCCCCAGATATGCAAATATGAGCTATTGCCCAACTCATCAGGCTTGGACCCCTGCCCCCCTTTTTTGTCTCCCAGCCCTCTTCTCTACTGATCAGCTTTGTGTTTTCAGCTCTGATCCCATCTCTATGGGATCCTCATTTTCCATTTCTCATGGCTGACAGATCAGATGATGAAAGGTCTTCTGACCTCATCTCTGCCTGAAAATATATCAACCTTCCCCTTTTACAAGTTCTGAGGAAGGCTGATGACTGAAGAGGGGTCAGCAACATCCCAGCTCCTGTGCTATCCTGAGATATTAGTTGGATTAAGTAACCTTCATTAGTGTTTCACTAATGCCTCCTGGTTTTAAGATGTTTATTATGTAAGTTGTATTTTGTTCCCTTTCTTCACATAGGTGGCACTAATATAAATAGCACACACCACACCACAAATGTACTTTCCATCCCTTCTTTTTCCCTGTAGAAAGATGAAGTCAGGATTATTTTGTGCTCAAGGCATGGGACTGGGAGTCAGAAGCCTGGGTCCTACTCCTGGCTGTGCTACTGAGAGATGCTGGACAAGGAAACTTATTATTATGAAGATTAACTTGGTAATGTTAGTAACCGGCTTTGAGATCCCTGGATGCAAGGAGTTATTCAGAAGGGAAGAGAGTTACCGATTCGTGCTCTGCAGAGCAAGGCCACTTTTAATAGTCTTTTTTCCCAGCATTGAATCAGTCCCAATCATAAACACCATCATAAACCCTTAGTGGACTAGAGTTCATTTTCAATGCTCACAGAACATTTTTCCATTTGGTTTCAAATCTTTTATTCAGCACATCTGCAAAGAACTCATAGTTGTGTTTTTCACCAAAGAAAAAGCTTTAAGGGCAAATATGGAAGGTTGCAAAAATAGCACATTTTCAGTCACAAACTGAGGAGGGATTTGATAGCAACCTTCAACTACTTGAAGGACTGCTCCAAAGAGGAGGGAGCTAGGCTGTTCTCAGTAGTAACAGAGGACAGAACAAGGAGCACTGGTTTCAAGTTACAGCTGGGGAAGTCGAGATTGGATATTAGGAAAAACTTTCTCACTAGGAGGATGATGAAGCATTGGAATGGGTTACCTAGGGAGGTGGTGGAATCTCCGTCTTTGGAGATATTTAAGGTTAGGTTAGACAAACCCTGGCTGGGATGATTTAGTGGGAGAGGTCCTGCTTTTAGCAGGGGGTTGGACTAGATGACCTTATGAGGTCCTTTCCATCCCTATGATTCTTATGTGTGAACTCTGAGTTTTGCACACAAATTGTGTGTGTTGTGTGAGAGATTGAGAGAGAGATTGTGTTTGCGAGTATGCATGAGAGGGCAGAGAGAAAAAGTATGTGAATGTATGTCTAGGGAGTTGGGTAATACCCCTGGAATATTAACAGCATTTTCTGTACTCTTGGTGAAATTATGAACATATTGAATGTCATTTAAATGATCTTTCCTAACAAGAAATAGCAATTTTTACTAGATCTAATTAAAATAATGATTTACATGAGTGACAAATGAATTCCTAATCCCACAATTACTTTACTGCATGGCGCTATTAAATATTACTTGAAACCTAAAATGAGTTGAAATGATTCATCAAATGACATAATTATTTATAAGGCTTAAGCAATTATTTACTTAAAACCAAAGGGGTTTGCTGAAAAAACCTCCAGTCATTTTTTTCCCATAGTGCAATATAACCCAATTATAGTGGTGATTGTGATTAATTATGGGAATGGTAATATAAAAATTAAAACAAGTTTATAAAGAGTGTGAGGTTTTTTTGTTCTGTTTTGTCTTCAGTGAGCTGAACAACTTTCAGTCTCGTTCTATCTTCAAATGAGAGATTGTGATTAATGTTTGTAGTAGGAGACCGGGAGTCAGAACTTCTGGTTTCTAGGCATTAGCTGTACTGCTGGTAACTTTGGGCTAGCTGTGTCCTCTCACTAAGCCAGAGGTGTCCGTGACAAAAGGTGTGTCTGACTCCTATTGAAATCAGTGGGTATCAAGCACTTCTGTGCTTTTGAATATTGCTGGGCTGTCTTGAGGTCTTCAGCGGCACTTAAAATTTCCACAGCTCGTTGTGCTGTAGCCCCTGCTTCTCCTGAGATCAATCCCAGACCCTGTGTGGTCCCCACACCAAGGCTTGGAGGGTGCCCTCAGTGGGCAGCCTTCTAGCTGTCTTCCTCAGTTCCTGCACTGGAGGAACTCTTATCTGGCTGGATCTGGAGCTTTTAGAGCATCTTTATGCCACTCCAACACTGTTACCTGATATCAAGGGGCAAAGAGTGGGAGTGTGAATCTCAACCGTTTTGTTCATGGGCCTAATATAATGCCCACTGAAGTCAACAGTAGTGTTTCCATTCCCTTTAAAGGGCACGCAGATCCTCTTTGCAGAAATCTGCCCTCCCCCATTGCTAAAAATCTCCGAAGGTGGCAGCAGTCTTGGGAGAGCTTCTATTGATAGGGCTTTGCAACCAATGCCATTTGTCATCTAGTCCTGCTCAGAACAGGGTTAGATAAATCAGTGTTAAAAACACTGATGGCTGCAGGAGCCTTATTTGCCATAGGACTCCTAATGTTAATAACAGTGGGGGGTTTTATACCAAAACCCCAAGGATAAACATAGCTAATGTCTTTCTCTGATACCCCCTTCCCCCAAAACACACTTCCAGAACAGGAGCTCTTCGTTCATTTCTATGTGTGAGGAATGGTGTGGAAAGGGAATCCATAACATAGCTAATACGTTTCTCTGATACCCTTTTCCCCCAAAACACACTTCTAGAACAGGAGCTCTTCGTTCATTTCTATGTGTGAGGAATAGTGTGGAAAGAGAATCCATAACATAGCTAATATGTTTCTCTGATACCCTTTTCCCCCAAAACACACTTCTAGAACAGGAGCTCTTCGTTCATTTCTATGTGTGAGGAATAGTGTGGGAAGGGAATCCATAACA
>ML685771.1:19786547-19906179 GCA_007922175.1 Pelusios castaneus
GTTCATTTCTATGTGTGAGGAATAGTGTGGGAAGGGAATCCATAACATAGCTAATATGTTTCTCTGATACCCTCTTCCCCCAAAACACACTTCCAGAACAGGAGCTCTTCATTCATTTCTAGTGTGAGGAATGGTGTGGGAAGGGAATCAATTTTTAACCACTGCCAGGATCCAAATATATTTCTGGTCACACTTTAAATTATGCATCTCAAATACAGATTTAATAAGACAGGTCGGCGTGTGGGTTTTGAGTTTTTTTGTTTTTTGTTTTTTTTAAAAAGCATTAGAAAGAACTGGTATGAATTCCAGGTTTATGAAAGTGATGGACTATCAACTCTGACAACAGCTCAGCAGGCGTACAAGCTTCATTTGTATGGAGCTTGGCAGGCCCCTCAGTCTACATCTACAACAGCCATCAGCTGCTGTGGATCTAAATCCCATCCCTTCATCCCGCAGTTGTACCCAAAGCGCCTCAGTCCTAAGCACAGCAGCCTCTACTAAAACCAATCCTGGTTTCTCTCAAACAGTTCTACCAAATAGAAAATCAGAAAGACAGAATTAGAAAGGCCAAGGCACAAAATAAGATTAAACTAGCTAGAGACATAAAGGATAACAAGAAAACATTCTACAAATACATTGGAAGCAACAGTAAGACCAAAGGCTGGGTTGACTTGTTACTCAGCCAGGAGTGAAAGACAGTAAGAGACAATGTGGAAATAACAGAAGTGCTAAATGACCTTTTTGTTTCGTTTTTCACCGAAAAGGTTAATAGCAACTGCACATCTAACATACCGAATGGCAGTGAAAATGAGATAGGATCAGAGGCTAAAATAGGGAAAGAACAAGTTAAAAATTACGTAGCCACGTTAAATGTCTTCAGGTCACCAGCACCTGATGAAATACAACCTAGAATACCCAAGACGCTAACGGAGGAGATATCTGAGCCATTAGTGATTACCTTTGTCATGGAAGACAGGAGAGATTCCAGAAGGCTGAAAGTGGGCAAATATAGTGCTAGTCTATAAAAAGGGGAATAAGAATAATCTGGGGAATTACAGACCAGTCAACTGAATTTTAGTACCTGGAAAGATACTGGAGCAAATAATTCGGCAATTCATTTGCAAACACTGGGAAGATAATAAGATGATAAGTTCCAGTCAGTGTGGATTTGTCAAGAACAAAGCATGTCACACCAACTTGATAGCTTCTTTGACGGGGTAACAAGACTTGTGGAGAGGGGGAAGCTGTAGATGTGGTTTATCTTGACTTCAGAAAGGCTTTTGATACTGTCTCACGTGACCTTTTCATAAATAAACTAAGGAAATAAAACCTCAATGGAGCTATTGTAAGGTGGGTTCACAACTTCTTGGAAAATTATTCCCAGAGCATAGTTATCAGTGGTTCACAGTTAAATTGGAACAGCATATCATGTGTCGTCCCAATTCTGTTTAATATCTTCATTAATGATTTAGACCAGGGATCTCAAACTCAAATCACCATGAGGGCCACATGAGGTCTAAGATATTGGCCCGAGGGCTGTGTCACTGAAACCTTTTCATACAATGAGTTATTATTGGAATTACAGACAGCACTGCTGGATACCTTCTGACGTCTTTCTATGGCCTGAACAAAAACACACATTTACTTTTAGAATTACTTCCATTCAAGGTAGCGGTTTCATCAGAAAGACAAAGACTAAACAAATAAACACACTTAAAATTTTACATTATAAATCAGTGGTTCCCAACCTTTTTGGTTGAGGGCCCAAAATACAGTTTTAAAACCCTGAAAGGCCACCAGTTTATTTAATTAAAATGAAATTATTAATTAATTAATTGAATTAAAATGGATTGTGATTATAATTAATTAATTAAATAATTGAGTTTAATTTTTCAATTAATTGAATTTGAATTAAATTTAAATTGAATATAATTTTAGAAAGGTTTTTAATTAAAATTAAATTTCTAAAAGTTTTTTAAGAAAGAAAGAAAGAAAGAAAGAAAGAAAGAAAGAAAGAAAGTTGCATGCTTCCCCAAGCCCAGAGGGGAGGCGAGCAGCCACAGCCTGGTTCCCATCTGCATGCCGGGACCAGGAAGGAGCTGGGCCAGGCAGAGCCCCCCACAGGGACCCTTTGGAGCCCCCTCTAGCATGGAGCCCCCATGGGAACCCTCCCCACACCACCAGGCCTCCCTCCTTAGAGCTCCTGCACCTGAGTCCTGTCCCAGCCCTGGGTGCTGAGTCTACCTGCTCTAGCCATCTGGCCCACCATGCTCCCCCACCGCCACAGGCTGGGGCTCCAGTGAGCAGTGCAGCTCCTACATGGCATTTGGCTCCTCCCCAGCAGTGACTGCTGAGGTCCCTGCCGACGGTGCCAAGCTCAGCTCGGTTGACAGCAGGACTCTGGGTGAGAGAGAGGCAGTCGTAGCCTGGCTGCTGGCTCCCAGCCAGTGGGGGCGTAGGTCACTTGTAAAGTCTCATGGGCCACTTTTGGTCCATGGGCTAGGGGTTGAGAACCACTGAATTCTGGGTCTTGTCACGTGCTGCCTGAACTTACTTAGCAGGTTGCATGTGGCCTATGGGCCGCATGTTTGAGACCCCTGATTTAGACAATGGACATAAAAGTACACTTATAAAGTTTGCAGAGGATACCAAAGTAGGAGGGGTTGCAAGTGTTTTGGAGGATAGGATTAAAATTCAAAATGATCTGGACAAACTGGAGAACTGGTCTGAAGTAAATAGGATGAAATTGAACAAGGACAAATGCAAAATACTCCTCTTAGAAAGGAACAATCAGTTTTATGCTTAAAAAATAGGAAATGGGAAATGGCTGTTGGAAGGAACACTGCAGAGCGGGATTTGTGGGTCATAGTGGATCACAAGCTAAACAAGAGTCACCAGTGTTGCAAAAAAGCGAACATTATTGTGGGATGTATTAGGAGGAGTGTTGTCGGCACTGTTTAGGTCTCAACTGGAGCATTGTGTCTCCTTCTGAGCTGGGAGGAGTTACCCCATTTCAGGAAAGATGTTGCCAATTTGGAAAAAGTGCAGAGAAGAGCAACGAAAATGATTAAAGGTCTAGAGAACACGACCTATGAAGAATGATTGAAAAACTGTTTGTTTAGTTTGGAGAAGAGAAGACTGAGATAACAGTTTTCAAGTACATAAAAAGTTTGTTACAAGGAAGAAGGAGAAAAATTGTCTAGATAATGCTTGATCCTGCAATAAGTGCAGGGGACTGGACTAGATGAGCTCTCGATGTTTCGATGTTTCTCCAGTCCTACAATTCTGAGACTCAATGCACCTCAATCGTGAGTGCAGCAGCCTCTTCTGCACCAGGCCAGGGTTCTCCCAAACAGTTTTACAAATGCACTTAGATCCTGACTAATCCTTGGCACCCTCAAACAACTCTGCCGATGCACCCAGTCTTGATGTGCAGCATTCTCTCTACACCAGTCCTAAATCACTGGGACGGGAGAACATCTCTAAGTACACTTCATTCCTGACCTGCAGCACCACCTGCATCCCACACCTTCATCCTCCATCACTACAGGGAACTGTCAGTACACCTCAGGTCTCTCCATCTACTGCCTTGGCCACCTTTCCTCCTCAGCTGAATTGTCTCAATTTAATTAGAAGTCAAAACTTTAGCCTTTCCTGTTCTGTGGCCTCATTTAAAATGCACGATGTCCAAGTAGATTTAAAATGAAGTAGAATGGGTGTTCCTCTTCTCTAGTTTAAAGCACTACTGTATTTCTATCTCCTCTTGGCTGAGGTGTAATTGCTGCTATGGGAGCTGACCTGAATAACTAAAGACATTTCCACTGCTGCACTGTGAAGAGCAATCAAAAGCAGTTCCACTTACTGTAAATTTCAAATGGATTCGAGTGATATAATTTTCACTGTCCTTGCCGGTGCTGCATTTAGGCCTTAAGCATTAAAGAGGCAAATAATTTTTACACAGGTTGGGCCATTGACCCCAATCGTTCCCTTTTTGCTGGAAATGTGTGTATCCAGGAGTTTAATCCAGGAGTTATTGTATATACAAAGAGGGTTGTTATGGGTGTCACACTCACATTTCCATTTATGTACCTCTCTAAAGATTTCTATGGATTTGGCTAACAGGACCAGGAAAAATAAAAAACATTGTGGGCTGACTCACAGGGAATGAGTGAGAATCTTCTTAAGACCTTTGAAGGACAAGGAAGACAATAATAATAATAGTTTGCACTTTACAGCCATCTTCCATCCAATGCTTTAGTAACACTTTAAGAACACTGGGGCCTTGCAAGCCACCGCTGAGGTAGCTAAATATTATTATCCCCAGCTTACACCTGGGGAAACTGGGATGAAGTGACTTGCCCAACATCACACAATGACAATGACACAGTCATGAGCAGAACCCAGGAATGCTGATTAGCAAGGTCTCATTCCGATGTCTAGTGCACATGCCCCCCTGTTCCATTGGAACATGTGATTATGTAACAAGAGCTAGGAGGATGGAATAATTGGAATGCAAATACATCAGTTTTCTTATATTGTATACAAAGTTTTTAAAAGTTGTAGGCAGTTTTAACCATCCAACTAAGGAGAGTCTGTGTCTAAAACCACAGACAACTTTTTGGCTTTTTTGCCCGTTAAAATGACTTTTAGACTAATTTTCTTTCTCTTAACTCTCCAATAAAGAGAATCTCTCTCTCTCTTGCACTCTCTCCAGTGTCACCCTGTCACACTCCTGTAACAGCTCTGCTTTTTGCCCCAGATCCACTCAGCCAACTTTCTGGAAATTGAATTTTTCCTTATTTCCTTTTTATCCTAGCCAGAGTTCAAAAGCAAAGTGCTTAATGCTGATTTGCTTAATTGTTCCCAGAACATGCAATTTTAGCTCTCGAGTTTTTCAAGGACTGGCATGGCCCTTCTGCCTGCTTTTCTAAAAGAAACGGCACAAATTTAATCTACCTGCATGGGGTTGGCTAGAAGACAGCATGTAAACAACATACTGTTGCCTTATTTCCCCCACTTCCCTGCTTTTAGCGAATGGAGAGACACTGTTTCAATAAAAAGCTGTGAGAAATGTTTAGGATATTTTGGCAAAAACCCAACCATGCCCCACTCACCCCTTCCGAGAATTGCTTCAGCTACTTCCAACAAAATTTGCTTCCAGGAGGGCATGGAGGACTAAGTGAATGGCTAAAGCAGGGTTCTGGCAGCATGTGGGTATCACATAATATTAGAAAGAACATTACTTATAATTTACTGATAATTAGGGGAAGTTTGCCTAAGGTCTTTTTTTCTCCTTTTTTGCTTCACTTTCACACATTGCAATAAATAAGTAAGTAGGCTCCCTCTCCCTCTGTCTGGCAGCAGAAAAGTTGGGCAGACATCTAATGTGCCCATTTCTTTACCTACACCCCCTATTCTAAAGTAAGTGTCCCTTCTGCCTTGGCCTTCATCCAGTTCAGTACAGAATACAGAAAACACAGAGGAGGCAAGTGATGCAGCCCAATTCACATGCTTGGACAAGATTTCATCTGAATCAACAACTGGATGGAGCCCCTCTTTATTTTTGTAGTTCGTGTTTCTGGTTGCTTAGCTGGCCCCCATGAGGGGAAAACAATCACTTCTGTTTCAGCATTGCCTGAATGGCAGCTCTTCTAAAATGATAGAAAAAAAGATGGCTTTTTGACACTCAGTGGAAATTGAGATGCTAAGAGAGATGCATTAGTCAACCAATAGATAGATAGATAGATAGATATTGTTTCATTTTAGAGGATTCTGCTTTCACATGTTTGTCTTAGTCCTCCCAGGGCAGTCATCATTTGGGACATGTTAATCAGATCAAGGAAGTGTGTGTTCTCTATGGCCTCTTACAATAGCACAACAACATCAAAACTTAAAGGCTATGTCTACACTTACTAAAGTTCGTTCGAATTAGTTATTAGTTACACAATCGCTAGTATGGTGCGGATCAAACTTAAGTCATGTCGGTGCACATATGCACTCTCCACCCCCAAGCCTTTTTACCCTTCACCCAGAGTGAGTGCGTACATAAGGAGCCTGAGAATTACTACTGCTCTGTGTGTGTGTAGGGGAGAGGGGGAGGCGGCTCTCAGACACAGCCTCCACTCAGTCTGTAATCCCTGATAGGCACCTCACCAGGGCTTGTGAACTCAAGGACTGTACAATATAGCTAATTCCAATTGGCCGGAGACACAACGAGCAAATGCAATATCTGCTAGGAAACATTTAGGAAAGAAGTCAGAGGAGAACAAGTTGAGGGAGAGGCAAGATGATGGAGGGTTATTTGTCCCATTTTGTGAGTTAACCTAATGTCTCCAGTACAATCTTTCCTCAAAATATGATAAGAGCCTGCTGCCCAGGGCATAAAGGGCTCTGCAAGAAGCCTGATAAATCCAGATTATTTGTGCAAGGGTGAGAATGAAATGCAGCCTGCTTGACTATAAATATTCCCCTTTTGCTTTGTACACTAAGCTCAAATACCTTTTTTTCTCCCACATTTTTCATTCTTGGCTGGCTCAGAGGTGCAGACTCCCAGCTGTTTGCTAGGAACACCCTTTTTCCTTGTTCCCTACCCTCCGAATTCTTCAGGACATTATTCTCTTGAAGCTTTGGCTCTCAATAAGAATTTAATCAAACAAAACAAAATCACAGCAACCCACTGCTTCTTGGACAGTGTTTGATGTGTAAATATGTAAAGAAGGAACATTCTGGAAATGCAGTCGGCTACCTCCTGGCGACTCAAGAGTCCTACCCTGAGCCAATGAAACTCAGCAAGGGGTGTTTGTGCTCCTGGGAGATTAAATTCTATCTACTGCCAGGAGTGCTGGGAAAATGGGTGGCCAGTGGCACAGGCTAAGGAGGGAGCTGAGCCACTTCTTAAAGGGTCATTTTATGAATGGTAGTAGGTTCCCATTGGTCATTCATCAACAGACCAGTCAGCAATTGCTCATTTTCAGGCATGGAGTTTCTCCATGTTTTGTCTGGTTCCAGTGTGGATTCTCGGGCCACCTCAGACTCAGCAGAAATAGTTGATGGTATTGCTTTTGTTACTATTGCGTATTCTCTCAGTGTGCTGCGTTTACTTTATACCATAACTATTTTGATTGCTGTAGTGCAAGTATGTAGACAACACTTCCAAAGACAGCCTGCAGGAAAAGACAGGCATTCTCGCCACCCAGTCACAACAGAATCAGGACCTCAGCATGACATTGCATTGCTGAAGATGTCAACTTTCAGAGGGGATGTAATACTGAAGCTCTGATCATTGTATTCACTACAAATCCAAAAATATTTTTGATAGTGTGTTAATCCCAGTGTTCAAATTCCAGATCCAGTAATTACATTCTGCTGGCCATTCCAATTGCATAAATTGATCTCCCTTCCCGCAACACTGCCATTTCCAGCTCAGAGACAGCTGTGAGTCAGTCACAGGCCTGGTGATCACTGTCTAAAAATCCCATAGAGAATTTTGGGCTTCTTTCTGGAAGGAAGGCTCAACATATAAATATATACTGAAACTTTCAGCAATTTATCCTATTTGGGAGCTAGTGAATTTATAATTTGATGCTGATGCTAATGATTAAAGCTAAAAAGTCAAATGGTCTATTTAGGAGTATAAAATACTGCTTGGTAAAGATTCAAGCTAACAACCCCCCTGCATTTAATTGTTTCGGAGAACAAGGTACAGATGTTCAGGTCCGAAAATGGACTGAACCCTATACTCCAACAGAAAAGGTAAAAGATAGAGAGGCAGGTTGCTGCTGCTGGTTATGCTTCAAGAGCAAGATGTTCTTTTTTGATCTACAAGTACCCATGTAAGGTTGGCCAAAATCACCCTTCCTCTTAATTCAATACTTTAGCTCAAGTTTGCTGGGTAAGTACATGAGCCAGGAGTGCTATGCAGTGGGGACTGGCAAAGGCCAGGATGATTAGATGGGAGTTTTGTGTAATTCATATGCCGGGAAAGTCGAGTTTCCTCACTCCTTGCAGCTGCCATATTAAAAACAATCGTGCTCTTTGCCAAATATTTTTCTGTGAACATTCTTCATCTCTGGGATGATCTTTTGTTACCAAAAAAGAAACACCTGCTGTTTGTTTTTCCATTGCCTTTACATGAAACATCAGATTGCACTTTACCAGTCAACAATATTTCTGGAACTGTTGGACTTACCATGTCATGATAAATGGTGTTTTTTCACCGCAGTAATTATCCCTGATTAACACCTTCAGTTGTGCTATGTTGATCTCTGACAAAGGCTAACAATGAGCAAAATGCTATGTTTGCATGTGTGTATACAGTGTACTTGTGCAGAACATACAAAGATGAAAGGACACGTGAAACAGCTAATAGCCGTAGATGGCTGAATTCTGCAGTAACATTTTTCCCTTGGATACTCATGAGCATTCATGCACGCGGACTTTGGTTTGCAGAAATGTTTGGGGAATGACGGTGCTTCCTCTTTTTCACTTGTGATCAAGCACCTGCTGTATAAAATGATCGCCCAGCCAGACTGCAGAAACCAAACCTTGTGACTGAGATGACCAGTCACACATAATTGTAACCAGTGTACCACACACTCTCAAAGACCACTGCGAGAACAACTGGTAAGCTAAAAATTACCTATTCATGCTACTCAGCTAACAAACAGAATGGTAGCTTCTGAGATCAACTCACAAACGACGTGCTCAGAATAACAGTTTGGTAGAGGAAGAATAAAAGCACAGTGGTCAGGCTGGAAAAAACACATCAAGACCTCTAGTCACCCCTTTCATAGTGCAGAATTGTTCCCTACTGTTTATGTTTTTGGGGACCAAGACTTACGGTGAAAATCCTGGCCCCACTGAATACAATGGGAGATTTGCCATTGATGGCAATGGAGTCAGGATTTAATCCTTGATGTCTATTTATTCCTTTCCCTACTTATCAGGCAATATGCCTGTGTGAAAGGTAAAATGAGAAATGCACAATGGCTGGAAGTTGTGGGGTGTAGCAGCACACATTCAATACAATAGTGTATAATATGGAATATTTTTAGACAGAGAGAGAATAAAGGGAAGGGGAAAAGCATTCACTATTGAAAAGAAAACAAACCAGCATCAGTAACTTTTTCTTTGTTACAGACTGATTGAAACTCAGGAAACACAAAAGAAAGCAGAACTAACTTTCACTAAACTCCTTCTCTTCTTCATGATTCAGTCTCTCTCTTCCACCAAACTAAATGGAATAGAAGAGAGGTGGCAAGGCCTTGGATGTACAGTGAGATAATGTTGCCATTTTTTCCACCTTCCAAGAGATGGAGATTAATAAGTGTGATTCATATATTTATTTCTTCATAGGTCTCAAAACAATCCCCATCAATGCACATAGTGTGCTTCAGTTTTCCCAGGGTTCTCCTGAAAATGAATCTGTATCCATATGTTCCTGTTACTTAAAGGACAATAAATAAAATACAGACTTTTTGTGGATAAGGATGTTTCTATAGATTAATAGATCACCAAGACATACGAGCTCACCTAGTTCCTCTTTTCCCAACCAGTGTGGGTCTTTTCCTGTCCCTACAGGAAATTCTCCACTGCTTTTTCCAGGTTAGTATGCAGTATCCCAAGACCCAAGCGATGGATCTTCCAGTATGTCTCTTGGCAAATTATTCTCCAGGCTAATAGAAGTCACTTTTTAGGAATTTTCCTCCCTCCGATATTAAGCCTAAATTTTTCTTTGTTCACTTTCAAACCATTGCTTTTTTCTACAAAATGCCAAGGTACAGATCAGAGAGAGAAGGAAAAGATCATATGGTCTGTTCCTTAGATTTAATGGTTCACTGGAAACTAATTGGCTTTATGTGACCCAGTCTTAACTTGACACTTCACCATTCTGGAATGCGTGTTAACTGTGTTAGGCATAGATAACTATGGAATGACATGGAGCATGTCTTGTGTATGTCCAGCACAGGGTGACCATCTATGGCCAAAACAAGCAAGGAGTCTGGTGGCACTTTTAAAGACTAATCCATTTATTTATTGCATGAATTTTCGTGGGAGAGATCCCACTTGGATTTTCTCCCATGAAAGCTCATGCAATAAATATATTTGTTAATCTTTAAAAGCACCACTAGATTCCTTTTTTGTTTTGCTGAACTAGACTAACATGGCTTCCCCTTTGGAATTTGTCATCTATGGCCAGACGCTCTGGACTGTGAATTCTCTGTAAAGGAAAGATCCACGTCCAAAGACTGTGGTATATTGTGGCCATCTGTTGCCAGACACTCTGGCTATGTCTACACTTGTTAATTTAAGTCGACTTAGCATATCCAAACTAAAAAAGTAAGTTAGCTTAAAGGGGACCCTGTCAAATCGACTTAGAGTGTCCACACTGGATGCCTAAGTCCATTTGTAGGGGCTAGGTGGACCTGGGACAGGTCCACGTTGGCAGTGGGGGCACCCCTTGCCAAGTGCCAGAGGGCTCAGCATTTGCCCCATTGTACCTGGGTACAATGGAAGCTGAGCCAGACAGGGACACTGGCAGGGCATAGGAGCAGGGTGGGCAGGGCTCTGTCCTGCCCTGTGGGGGGGGGCACACCAGGCTCTGCCTGTGCCAGCCACCCTGGCAGGGAGGGCAGTGGGGGAGCCCTGAAGCCCTTTAAGTTGATTTAAAGTCAATTTAGGGCTACTCTGCGTCGACACTAGCTAAGTCGACTTAATAAAGTCAACTTAGCCAGCAAAGTTGACTTAAAATGAGGTTTAATAAAGTCGACTTTAATTTTCCTTAAGTCGACTTAAGCTACTGCTTAAGCTACTGCTTAAGTCAATTTAAGGAAAATGTAGTGTGGGCACAGATTAAATTAAGCAAGCTTAAATTGACTTAATTTGTAAGTGTAGACGCACCCTCTGTTACATAGCAGCCTGTGATCAGACTCTCTGCGAAACAGGATATATTTTTATATAAGGTGGCCAGGTACTGTGGACACTTATTGCATATACATTTTTCTAGAGTGACCAAATCAATCTGGAATATTGGGTCTAGTTCTAAAAGTGTACTCCAGTGTTTTAAGAGCACAATGGTATTCCCTTTGGGGTTGAATTGCTTCGTGAATGAACTACTGCTGTCCATCCATACATAAGTCAGTACTCCATAACACTATAAAGTTTCAGCAGGATGCATTCTCCACTCCCACATGGCTCAAGGTAATCCCTGGTGAAAATCTTCAGAAAAAGCACACAGTCATCTTTAGAGGGGACCCACAGGCCTGGAAATCAGTGTTGATTTTCAAACACAGTGATCCTCACCATCTCCCCTCTAAAGAACGCTCATCAGCCCCGATCCACCAGCACTGCCTTGCACCAGTCTGAACTCTGAAAAACCTGGGCAGTCTATGTTGGTACTATATAAGTCTGACATCATATCAGTTTAACAGAGAGAAATATCAAACGCTGCTCAATGTTCCTGGCTGGCCTGGCAAGCAAAATAGCATCATAATAAGAGAGAACAAGAGAACTGCTTACCTGTTACTACCAGCTGGAAGGTGAGGTTCTTATATAGGCCATGTTTAGTGTTGCTCAGGGCTATGGTGTAGTTCCCAGCATGCTTTGGTCTCAGATCCCTTATGCCCAGCTTGTACTTCATTTGTTCGTAGCATGTGTGGTTCTCCTTGATTAGCTTGCCATCTTTATACCTGATTTGCCCAGCAAGGGAGGTCCAAACAAAGACTGTCAGCACTGCATGCAGGCAAGTCCTGGTACACAGCAGAGGGCCTGACCATTATCCAAATTCAGATTTAAATAGGTAATTAGCTCCTCCTGTCTTATTGGAATATCTGTAGGGAATCTCCGTCTGTCATCAGTGCTTGCACTGAGAAATATACCTTACATGTATCACCCTTTCCCATCCTCACCAAATGGACAGTAAGATGTTGGCATCTTTGTTTTCTATTTTGCAGCCAGCAGCAATGGAAAGGGAAGCTCAGAAAGATGCCCATTGAAGGGCTTTCTGTGATGAAAGTAGCTGGCCTCTGGATTGATAGCACCACTTGAATACATACACCCTGGCCACATACTCAAAAGAGTGGGTCCAACACTGCACAAGTGAGTTTCTAGGTGCTTTAAACCAGTGGTTTTCAAACTTTTTTCCTTGGGACCCCATTGAGAAAAATAATTTATGCCCATGACCCACCAATTACACCACTGAGCAATGCATTCCAGTCTTTTGGCGCAGCAGCACTGGGCACTGTGTCTGCAACCCAGTACAAGTCCTGACCCATGGTTTGAAAACTACTGCTTTAAACTGAGATGG
Organism: Pelusios castaneus; assembly: GCA_007922175.1. Lineage (NCBI taxonomy): Eukaryota > Metazoa > Chordata > Testudines > Pelomedusidae > Pelusios > Pelusios castaneus. The sequence goes on from ML685771.1 coordinate 19,798,852, forward strand.
ACACATGCAAACGACACCTGCAGGTGCAAGTTGGGTAGACAATGAACCATCTGATGAGCATAACAAAGATGCAGTCCAAGCCTTGCAATGTGCACAGCAAATGGTGGATTTGCAAAAACTTGGGTCACCCATTTTGGAGCAAGCAAATAAAGGGAACAGGTTATTAACTGTTTTTATTATTGCAGTGTGTATGCATGTCCCTTTGCAGCATTGGAATAAGCCACAGTCTATGCCTCAGGAGTGTACAATCCATTCAAAGTTGACTGAGGCCAGTTTGAAAATTTGGCTCTGTACATGCAGTGTTTTTATTCTATCTGGATAAATTTGTTGAAAATCTGTTTCCTCCCAAGAGGCATTTGTAGTCTTGAACCTACGTCAACAAGGAGTAAGAGAAGAATAATGTTCCTCCCATTCATAGGTAAAACCACCTGCAAGTAGCAAGTGATGTTGTTTGAATGCGCATGGCCTTCAAATATTTGGCAAGCAAGACACTACAGCCCAGAGTCAGGCTGATGAACTTCTTGGGGATCCGGTGAAGGGACTCCAGCTGGAGAAATGTGACTGCGTTCAGTCTGAGAGTTTTGGACCATCTCCTGTACAGTAATTTAAACAACTGAACTAACGAGGACTCCAACATCAACAACTCAGGGCTGCAGCACAGAACACACAGGCCAGACAACTTTGGTGGTCTCAGAGAACTCCCAAATATGGCAATTTCCTTTCTCAGCTACTGCTTGGAGAATAACCATAGCTGTAGAGAGAAAAGGGGGAAAATTCCCACTTCCCTGCATAAACCGTCCCCATCTCTTTAAAAAAAACTTCTCAGCAACAGCTGGATGGTTTTTCCTATCATTTGAACTGAATATCATGGAATTTCATACTATTTTACTGTTTAAAAACAAAAACCAAAACCATACCCTACCCATTCCCCCTCCTGTCTGCCAATCCTGCCACTGAGTTGCTCGGACTCAGCACTTCCTGTTGGCCAATGAAAAGTGCGCGATGGAAGTGCCAACTGGCCGCAGCCTCATGGCAAGTTATGCAGAGTGTGACAGAGGGTTTTCCCCGATCTGAGCATACTTTTAAAAAGCTGTCTGGTTTCTATGCAATGGAGTAGGGGATAGAAAGCTGGTGGTCTTGGCCAACATTTCCCCTTGTCGTAAAAAGAGGCAAAGAGGAAGAAGAGGGAGAGGGGAAGAAAGGAGCCAAAGGGGAGATGGCAGCAGTTAATGCCTCCCATGGCTGTTGAAGTGCTGCATCTTGTATTAAATGGCGATGGGTTACAGTCACCCTTTGATTCAGAGGCAGCTTTTGGGATAGGCGAAGCAGGCAGTAAGGGACCTTTCCCCTACCACAGAAGCTACGTCTGCCTCCTGCCTTGCAGAACACATGGTAGGGAGCCAGGGCTGGTGGTGTAGGGGGTGCCCCTATAGGTGGGGTGTGGTGGGGCCCAGGGCCAATGAGCCTCAGTGCCCTCCACCCCACACTGGGGAGGGCAGGGCGGACCAGGTTGGCCCAGAGGCCCAATTCCTCACTTCCACCCCGACCCTTGCCTTCAGCTTGCCACTGAAAGCAGCAGGGGGCCACACGGCTGCAGGGGGCAGCATGGCACTATTGCCCCACTCACCCCCCCCAAGGACAGCAGTGGGAGGAATTGGGGCCCACAGCAGGGTATCAGGGGCAATTTCAAGAACCCCAGCAGGGTGTCAGGACCACAGAGGGGGCTGGCTGTGGGGAGCTGGGGCTGCAGGGGTGGATTTGGGGTCCCTGGCAGAGCACCTGGCTGTGGAGCAAGCCGGTCATGACCACCAAGGGTCTCGGGGGGTTTTGAGGCCTCCACCCAGGGGGGGCATTGGGGGCTTTTGGGGATCCCAGTGGAGCGGAGGCGACTGGCTGCAGGGAGCCAGTGGGGCAGGGCGCTGGGGCCACAGGAGGTTTTCAGGGCCCCCTGGCGTGGTACGAGGGCCACAGGGGGAGGTTTTTGGACACCGGAGCCGGGGGTGTGGGTGGGGCTGGTGCCAGGGAGCCCTATAGGGGGCCCCTCAGTGGGTCTTTGCCTAGGCCCCCAGATAGGCAAAGGCTGCCTCTGCTTCGATTGGTCCACAGGATTTTGCAACCATTTGACATTGTTTCTAGGAGTTCCCTTAGTTTGCTTTGGGGGGTGGAGGTGAGGGAGAGGTGATGGGGGGTGAGGGAGAGGTGGCCACACTTATGGAATTGGTGGATTGAGGAGGAACATAGTGGAGGTTTGTGGGTCATTAAGACGATATTGTTCAAGCCACTGAATTGAATACAAAGGAGGGAAAGACATAATTAAGTTCACCTATTGCCACAGGTAGCTCTGGCCATAAAGAACTTTCCTCCAATGACAGGGGAATATCTAATAGGTCTTTTGCCTTTCCAACATCTATGATTTTATGAAGCATCCTAGAAACATTTGCGCCCTAGTCTATTTTGGGATGATTCTGCTGATGGATCAGTATTTCCTGCATGCCCCTTCTTTTCTTTTCTTTTCTTTTCTTTTCTTTTCTTTTCTTTTCTTTTCTTTTCTTTTCTTCATGAAAACACGATCTTCAGAGATCATCAGGCCCTGCCCCTCACCCCACCTGCAGCTGAAGTCCAAATCCTCCACAGCTGGCAGCTGCAGAAAGTATGTCCACATGGATTATGACTTGGGGAAGCCAGGGCAGGAGCAGATGGATATTTTTGTAAAAAGATCCACGTTCATGCGAACATCCATCGTCACAGAGAGGAGTGAAACAAAAACATGACGAGACAGAATTTCACATATAGAGAATGTGTCTCGCCACCTTTTGGGAGGCACTGGCTCCTTTTAAACCGAGTTCTGCTAATGGTAACTCTGACAACGCTCTCTTGTACTTTCCCCTCTGAGGGCCTGTCTCAGTGTGTTCTCAACACGACTGTCACGTCTGCTCTGAGTTAGGAATGTAGATTTATTCCTGGGCTATCAGTGAGGAAACTGAGGGGGTAAAGTGATTTGTCCAAGACCAGGTCATACCATGAGTCTGTGCAGTACTTATATTAGAACCCAGATTTCATTATTCTCACACTAGTAATTTAGGCACAAGGCCACCTGTCTATATTGCTGACACATCTGAAGAAAGGCAGCTATATCTTTTTCTTATCCCTTTCAGGAGCCAAAGGAAAAAATCACATTATCCCAACCCTGCACAAGACGCTGATACTCACCAGGTAACGTTAGGGCAGGGAAAGGCATCCACCTTCGCAGCTAGTTTCAGTAACTTGTATCCTGCTACAGCCTCGTAATAGGGTCCTTTCTTGTAGGATACCCTTAGGAAAGCTTTGTCTTAAACAAACATTAAAAAAATAACAAAAACAAAACGAGTCATGCAATGAAAGAGTCTTGTCAGGCTATTAATACCTGCAGCCCTAAATAAAATGGACTCTGGAATGGGTTGCAGCAAGATTGATCAGGAGAAGCTACAGACAATCAAATGGAAAGACAAGCTGCCACGAGGGGTTTGTTTAAAACCGTACAGCAGCCAGTAAGCTTCAGCCATAGCTGTGTCTATTCTGCATGTACTTAACAGAACTAGAGATAGGCTGCACATTTTGGGTGAAGTGGCAGTGGTGGGACCATTTAAATATCATCCACCGCCAGCACTGACTACATGGTGTCATCTGAAGATAACCTTTCTCCATAGAACAGGAAATATTTGCACGAACTGTAGTGTTCACTGGCAAACGTTGACTTTTTCACCTCAGAGAGCCAGACTTTTTAAGGGCAGATCACCCACACTGGAGGCCAGACTTTCAGAGGTGCTCAGCACCTAAGTTGATGAGCTCTTTTGAAGATCTGGCCCCCTCTGTGGATGTTGGGCCCTTCTGGAAGTTCTGCCCCAGGCATACACAGAACCCACATGGCTGCTCTGATATCACTGACTCATGATTAAAGAGGTGAATTCCAGCACATCCCATTTTCAGAAGTTTATTAACTTTTCAGAAACATTCAAGAACTAAAGCAGAACAAATGATTGACTCACTACTGTACAGCAGCCTGTATCTAGCAAAGCCCAATACTGTGTGAGCAGGCAGAAGACAGAACTTCCCATAACTATAGAATACATTTTGCTAAAAACATTTCTTCCTAACCCCAACTGGTAATCAGGTTATGCCGTAAAGCATGAGGATTGAAATGCCACCACTGTGATGGTATGCTAGCTGATATTATTGCCAATGGACACCTATGGATTAAATGTGTCCATCTCCTTAGGAGTCATGCTTCCCAGATACTATTCTGATTTAAATATGGAACTTACTGTATACTGTGATTGTAACATTGGTCTCCAGTCCTGTCTCATTAAATACTCTGCATATGTACAAGCCACTGTCTTCCATGGTGACGTTCTGGATGGTCAGATTACTGAAGCTTTTATACACAGGCTCATTTTTGTCCAAAGTTGGTATAGGCTTATGATCCTCAGGGGGACAAGACAGAGAAAAAGAAAAGGATTATCATTTTGCTTGTTCTGTTCATCCTTGCAGACACCTTCAGTTAAGAGATATAAACTCCAAAGACCCAATTATATTCTTCCCTTCCTCCAATGAGTAGGTTACTAATAATAAAGCAGCAGACAAATCTCTTCGGGGAGCATTTAATAACTGCATACCTACAACCTAATGAAATCAAAGAGCCCTTCATTAATAATTACACAAGTGGGTAAATCAGTGAACATACCACAAGGGAGGGAGAGGAATTACTTACGTCCAGTGTTAATGTGGACACAAGAACAAATGGATATAAACTGACCATCAGGAAATTTAGACTTGAAATTAGTTGCAGGTTTCTAACCATCAGAGGGGTGAAGTTCTGGAATAGCCTTCCAAGAGGAGCGGTGGAGCAAAAAAACCTATCCGGCTTCAAAACTGAGTTTGATAAATTTATGAAGGGGACTTTATGATAGGGCAGCCTAGTTTGGCAATTGACCAATCTTTGATTAGTGGTGGTGGTCGTGGGCATGCCAATGGCTGTGGTGAGGGATATGCCAATGGCTGAGACAGGACATTAAATATGGTGGATTCTGAGTTACTACAGAGAATTCTTTCTTGGGTGTGTGACTTGTGAGTCTTTCCCATATGCTCAGGGTTTAACTGATCACTATATTTGGGATTGGGAAAGAATTTTTTCCTTGAGCAGATTGGCAAATGTTGTGGGGTTTTTTTTCACCTTTGTCTGTAGCATGGGGCATGGCTTACTTGCTGGTGGATTCTCTGTACCTTAAAGTCTATAAACCATGATAGGAAGACTTTAATACCTCAGTCATATGTTACAGATTTATTACAGGAGTGGGTGGGTGATATTCTGCGGCCTGAATTGTGCAGGAGGTCAAACTAGATGTCATATTAGTCCCTTCTAACCTTAGAGTCTATGGGTGCATCTACAATAGAAAATTAAGTCGACTTAAGCAGGCTTAAGTCGACTTAATTTACTCTGCGTCTACACTGGAGTTTCCTTAAGTTGACTTAAGCTGCTCCTTAAGTCGACTTAAGGAAAAATTAAGTCGACTTAATAAGACCTCATTTTAAGTCAACTTAAACCAGTGTGGATACCCTAAGTCGACTTACTAGATAAGTCAACTTAGGGCAGGGGAAAAAGGGAGCCCCTGCTCCCTTCTCCCCAGAAAGCCACGAGTAGCTTGCCCTGGGGATAGCCAGTCCCGTGCAGGGCTGGTTCTCCCCAAGACCCGCAAGCCGCTAGCAGCTCGTCCCGGCTCCCTTCTCTCTAAGTCGACTTAGTAAGGCCAGCTTTAAGTCAACTTAAGAGTCCTGTGTGGACTCTCTAAGTGAACTTAATAAGGTCGACTTAAAGTCGACTTAGTAAAGTCGACCTAAATTTCTAAGTGTAGAGATAGCCACTGAGTCTAAGAACAGAACCAATCAAAAGCTAAAATTTTAGATCAATGGCAAACTCCAGTTGACTTTAATGGGCATGATTTCATCCTTGTTATTTTGTGACCCTCAGCATCAGTCTACATTTAATTCTTGGGCAATATAATTCTGTCTAGAGAAGAAAGACTAATATCTTAAATAGTAAAATATCTATTTAGCAACCATGTCCAAATGGAAAATCTCTAGAGAATGTGACAGAATTATGAATTTTAATAGAAATTTTTGAGCCTATAAAATTTACTAGGCATTTGGACATCTCCTACACAGAACCCTAGTGGATGGTTAAAGAAAGACGATAAAAAGAAGATAACTTCTTTTTCATTCAATAGGTTTCAAAAAGAAAATTCTATAGAACCACACTGGTTTCATCCTTATAAAATTCCACGGTATTTTCCAGCCAGGATGTAGTTTTTATGTTATTTTTCTTCTCTTTTCACATTTTTATTTCACAGGTTTTTCCAAGCAACATTTTGTGGGGTCCCAAGTCATTAGATAAAATGAAAGATTCTTGTTTTTTCTGCAATGCAGCAGAAGCCCAGAAATGATCCATTTTAAGGGTTTGCACAGGACAGAAATGACATATTTTTCAATGGTATTGAATTGAGATACTGATCTTTGGGCACTTTCTCCACGAGGAGAACCTTAGAATTGTTGATTCTTAAAAATACTTATTTACCTGAATTCTAAGAGCTGGCAATTTTAGGGCTCAATCCTCATTCTATTGCCAGTGACTTAAATAAGAATGCAGGGTGTTTAGCACTTAGCAAGAATAGAGCCTTAATTAGGGATGAATGAACCAACCCTGAGCAAGACTCGATTTTACATGGGTTCTACCCCCGTGATTCCCAAGATGGGATTGAAGGAGTTTAGAATGTCTCAGGAAGTGCTCAACTTTCTGAGAAGTCAAACTGTGAATGGCCCTTCTGCTCTGTATGCTACCAACAGAGACTGAATCTTCACTTAGAACTTGATCCAAACTGTTAGTGAGGCTTGAGAAAGACCAGTTAGCTTTTGGCTCATTATTACATATGGTAAAAATGCCTAGATGGATGGATAGCTGGATGGTCAGACAGTCTGGGGCTGCTAGATTTCTCATTGTCAGCTGGGGACATAAGAGGAAGGCTGAAATGACATCAGACAGGCTATTCTTTCCCCCACATAGGCAAAAATTCACAATCTAGTTGTGAGATTTGAAGCCAAATTTTGCAGAACCAAGAGGCTCAGAGAGTTCACATGTGCACTCTGGGTTTTCATCTCATCTAAACTGAAAAGACAGTCATTTGTGGCTCTCCTGTTGCTTGTTGTAAGAGTAACAGGTGAAAGCAAAGTTAGGATTTACTAAACCATACAGAACTTTCATTTTCATATGGTTGACTACTGTAACCCAACAAGAGACACCCTTGAATTGTCAGCTACTCACTTTCCGTCTAGGATATTGCCATTCAAATTCAATCCGTCCATTGTAAAAGGTCTCTGCACTGCATTCGAGGTTGAGTGAATCTCCAACCAGCAACTTTCTGGGATTTGCTTTCAGAGTCAGGTTCTGTTTTCTATTCTCTGAAATGAGAAGAACAAAGTTAAAATTTTACTCCAGTGGGCTTCAATGGCCTTTAAAAGGAGACCCAAATTTCAAATCCTCCCTCAAGATTGGATCCTCCCATGATGGCAGCAGGAAATTGGCTTGCTAATGACATCTGCAGGAGCTGCTGACTGCTCAGGTACTTTTGAAAACGAGATCACTTATTTAGATCCCTTAATCTCATTGGTCTATTGTCCATATTATTTAAGAGGTCAGATAGGATGGTTGCAATGTGTTCCCCTCTGGATTTAAAATATATGAATGTAGTGAGCTTTCTTTACTCCTTCCTTGGAGGCTCCAGTCCTCAGTCATTCATCACAGAATCAAACTGATATTGTTCTTGTCCTTCCTCTTTCAGTCCTTGAGGAGATTTTCAAAAGCGATGTGTGCTGTTGGGTGCTCAATTGGTAGGTACATTCCACAAAGTGCTGAGCTTTTCCCCCACTAAAAACCAGCTTCCCTTCACATTCAGCACCCCAAAGCACCTGCTCAGTTTTGAAATTTTGGACCACTATTACCTCCCCCCCCCCCCACACACATTGTCTGATTTTAACTTGTTAAACTCCTTAGTGCAAGGAGCACATCCTTTTATCTATGGTGTCAGGTATCTGGCACACTCTTGAGCATTGTAAGATGATATTCCTACTATATAGCTCTCACTTTACAAAAGAGGTCAGTGTCAATGGGGAGACTGAGGTACACAGAGGGTAAGTGACTTGCCTGTGGTCACACAGCAGGCCACTGGCAGGACTGGGAATAGAGCTAGGTCAGGGTGTCTCTTGTTACAGGGAATAGGGGTTGGGCCTGATGACCTCACAAGCCTGTCTCTCTTTGATTCTGTGACATATGTAGCAAATAATTACACTGACCACTGAAAAAAAGAGCTATCCAGAACCTCCATTTAGCTGCAAGACAAATTCCCCTGCCTGTTGTTTCAAGCGAAATGGTAATTGTTTAGAAGGGTACAATGACCTAGTAAGAATGAAGTCACAATGAATCCTGCCTAGTAAAGTTTAAAATTTATGAGGAGGTGAAGGAAATATACACAAAACACAGAGTACACTTTTAGAAATGAGCCCAAACCAAACCACAGCCCGATACATCTCTATACATTGGGTTGCTTGAAATCCAGAGCTGACTTCTGCAGCTGGAGCCCATCTCAAAACCCAGCATGTGGTAAAGTGCCAACAGAAACCAAACAAAAACCATGAGACTTGCAAACGAACATTTAAATGAGATTTTATATCACGATCTTGTAAGTTCCATAAATACCAGAAATGGGCTCAGGAGGCCACGACTTGGATTTACAAATCCCAAAGCAGTGGTTATTTGAATCTAGGTTCCACTTTATCCAAACCAACAATGCTTTGGTGCGGTTTGAGTAAAATATTCCAGTTCTATCCCATCTCTACACTGGGCAAATTTTCAAAACCAAGGGTTGCTCAGATCCAAGTTCTATTTGATGAGAACCACCAACGCTCAAAGGGGAAGGTGGGTGTGCATAAAATGTTCCAGTTTTGACTCATCTCTAATACATGCCAGTTATATACACCAAGAGTTAGCTTGGAATGAGGCTAACCAAGAAACAATAACCAGAAGGCTTAGCTAAGCAATAGAATTGTTTCAGCTACAGTGAGTAGCACACAAGGTCACTCACCCACTTTCTGTGGCATGTAGTAGGATTTGGACTCAATTCCATTTACTTTGGTGGTACACATGAGTATGCCTTCGAAAAAATGGAAAGGAGGAGAGGGAATGACAAATCCCCTCTTGGGATCCCACACCATCCTCCGGTAGCTGACCTCTGAAAAAGGCACAACCTGAAAAGGAAGAGACAGATGAAGACTGCTGAACATCCTTGTTGCTCCCAAAGAAGAGCAAAAGGCGGTCAGACCTCCTCCTCTTTGGAGACAAGACACTTAACTCATTCAGAATCAATGGTGGCCTCTACCAAGAACAATCTCAAGAGGTACAATAGGCAAGCCCCCAAAGCAGGAAGAATAGGCTTATCTTTAACGAACAGAGATAGGTGCATGGTTTCTATCTCTGGCTCCCACAGACTTTCTGTGGCCTTGGGCAAATACAGGCTGACTTGTCAAAGCCTCATTTTCCTCATCTGTGTAATAAGGACAATAATATCCACTGTCTAAGAGATCTGGGAAACTTAAGGTTACATTTTCTAAGGCTATATCTACACTTGTTAATTTAAGTCGTCTTAGCTAAGTCAACTTAGTTAAGTCGACTTAGCATGTCCACACTCAAAAATTAAGTCGACTTAAAGGGGACCCTGCCAAATTGACTTAGAGTGTCTACACTGGACGCCTAGGTCAACTTGTATGGGTTAGGTGGACCTGGGACAGGTCCACGGTGGCGGGGGGGGGGCACCCCTTGCCAAGTGCCAGGGGCCTCAGGCTTTGCCCCATTGTACCTTGGTACAATAGGGGCTGAGCCGGACAGGCACCCTGGCAGGGCATAGGGCAGGGTGGGCAGCGCTCTGACCTGCCCTGTGGGGGTGGGCATGCCAAGCTGTGGCTGTGCCAGCCACCCTGGCAGGGAGGGCAGTGGGGAAGCCCTAAAGCACTCTAAGTCGACTTAAAGTCGACTTAGGGCTACTCCATGTCCACACTGGCTAAGTTGACTCTCTAAAGTCAACTTAGCCAGCAAAGTCGACTTAAAACGAGGTGTTATAAAGTCGACTTAAATTTTCCTTATGCAGTTGCTTAAGTTGACTTAAGGAAAATGTAGTGTGGACGCAGATTAAATTAAATCGACTTAAGCAAGCTTAATCGACTTAATTTCTAAGTGTAGACGCACCCATAGTAAGGGGGGTTGGAATGCCTGCTGCAAACTTAGATTCACGCATCTCTGCCCATTTCACAGCTGGGAAAATGGAGGCAAAAGATGGTTAAGTGAGTTTTTCAGTATCTCTCAGTGTGTCTGGAAAGACCTCGACACCAGAATAGATACCAGAAGTCCAGACCCACAATCTCCAGCTCTAACCAGTAGGATACATGTCACAAGGTAAATCCCTTTCCATTTTTGAGAGACAAGACTGTTCAGAAACGGGATCTAGGAAGGTGATAGTGACAATGAAATCACAGATTTGGGATGACCTGTGATTGCTACATGGCAACTCACTATCCCCTCTGCTTCCCATGCGCATGCCCCTTAAAGAAAAGAAAGGTAATAGTGTTTGTAATGCGTCTTTCAAAACTAAATCAAGAGGACAGTTTCACCAAGGAAGGTTTTTGGATTTTCAACCAGTAGGAACATCACTAGTCATATAATCAGTCCTGCCATTGTTCCCATGATTATGCTGTACTCAGTTTAATTTTCTGTTTTGAACAATGGATGATTTTGAGTGGTGTAAATGTCAGGGGCAATTTACATAGTATTTGGAAGGAAAGGTCTGAATTTCAGCTCTGTTCCTTGGAAGCAGTTACTCATAATACTGGGGGGTGAAATTATGACACTGTATAGCCTGACATCGTGTTTGTTGTTCTAATCCCCCCCCCCTCCCACAGTTGCTACCATGCATCTCATTGGACTTAGTTCACTTACTTTTAATATTCATCTATGATCTATGATGAAAATGAAAAGTAAGTGAACTAAGTCCAATGAAATGCACAGTAGCAAATGGGAGGGAGGTTAGACAGGTTGTCCCTTGTAGATCAATGGGTTCCGTTAGAGAGCCCTATGTGCTATAGATTTCAGATCTAGAGCTGAACTTTCTTAAAGTGGTTTGAGATTTGGTGTACGGACTGAGGACTTTTACAGGGGTAGAACTAAAACCTGAAGTTTGGATTAGGATCTTGAGGACCACAGAGGTCAGGAGTACAAATCTTGTTCAAATCCAGTCTAGATATATAGAGATTGTTCATTGCGCACTGGTTTTCTAAGCATGCAGACTTCTATCTGACAAACAACATTCTCAAAACTAGCATTTTCTTGATATATTTCTTGGCAGTTTCAACAAAGAGGCCAATGAATGGGATGGACCATTGAGGCTGCATTGCCCTCTGAGAGTTTCCTCCAAGCCATTGCTCATGGGATACTTATTTGGTGGATAAATAGGTCTTTTAGAACTTTCAACAATTTCACCCAGCGTTAAATGCATGTTAAAAGCTTAAATTGCAAGTCCCGCCCTGGGATTTTAGTGACTCCAATAATATGGAGTTAACTAGGGTCTGTTTAGTATTGGCAGACTGCACCCTTTCTCATAAATATTGAAAGGGGAGAGAGTGCAATCATTTCAAAGTATAATGGTAACATAAGGAACTTAATTTATGATGGAAAAAGTATGTTTGCGACAAGAATAATAAAGTGGGAGAAAGCTGAATTTCCTGGTTTGATGGCTTCATATCCTTGATGGGCAGAAGAAGAGAAGACAAAAATAACCTCACCGAGGAGGTGTCTTTCAGCAGTGCACACATATTAAATTTCCTTGTAAAATATTCAAAAGTATCTATTTATAGAAAATAAATAAATAAATAAATAAAAGAGAACCTACACCACACTAAGGGAACTTTGTCAGTATTTTTCCTCTGTATCGCCTATTGGAGATTAATTCTGGGAAAGGACATTCTAAATTTGTCTGGTCATTTTATTCCCCCTGCCCTCCAAGCTTCCTCTTTGCAGAGGAAGCAGCCATCGTGGCTCCACACAGCAGCAGGAATTTCCCAGACAAAGGAAAACAAGGAGCGGGGTTTCCATATAAGGAAGCTTGGGATAGTATGAGACGCTCCCTAGGTAAACACACACCTAGAAAAGTGGATGCATCCTCTCTGACTGCGACACCTCCCTCACCCACCGGCACCTTCCTTTGGGGATATAAATTCCATTCCCACGCCCATCCGCTCCCAGTTAAAATGGAAAAATCCTTGGATTGGATTCCTGTGCGGTTCACCAGGGAAATGTGCTGAGATTTCATTAATCTCCGTCGCCAAAGAGCATCAGCTTGTAGCAAAACGAAGGACATTTGCTTCTATACCAAGAAATGACTGGTAGAGAGGCTGACTCAACACCAGGTGGAAAAAGGATAATTCTTCATAAACAAGGGAACAAACCTTAAAATTCAAGGACTTCAGGGTTTGGTCCAAGCTTTATGAGCCATGTTCATCCCTGGTATAAATCCAGTGAAGCCAGCAGAAATAGTCCAGGGACAAATTTGGCCCTATAATAGTTTAATAAGAGGGGCATTTCTCAGTGCTCCTACCACAGGTTTGGGGAAAGTATGGGCAAGCACTGCTTATCCCAGTCAGGGGAAAGAGGGGGTTCTGAAAATGGAGAAGGAGGAAATGCACTCAGCCACCCTGCCCCAATATTACCCCCTGCCCATTATACATAAAAATAGAGATCTGGTAATGTAATAAGGTCCGGTGCTGTTCCCATTGACTTTCCACTGATGTCAATGGAAGCAGGAGCAGTCTGCCCAATCATTTTAGATGCCGGCTACTTCCTGGGAGGGGAAGCCATACGGTAGTTATGAAGAGTGGAAGGTGTTCAGGACCTCTGAGGAGCTGTTCACTGTGTCGCAGGATTAGATCCTACATTTGTATGATCTGCTTGTTGTTAATGCAGCAAAAAGATTTTAGCTGCACTTTCCCAAGAGATTGGGCACTCAAATCATCAAAAGCACCTCCCCAGTTGGTAGCTATAGGCCCCCTTGCTAAAATTTTCAGTAGAGAGGCATACGATTGCATTGGCAGGGAGAATGAATGCCTTTCCTATGCCAAGAGACAGACTATCTGGAACAGGCTGAGGCAGATTGGCAAGGGCAGCGTGAGGGAAATGGTGCTGCCACGTCTCATGCTGTATCTCTTCAGGGGATGGTAAACCAGTTTCCATGTCCAGGACAGTCAATCCAATGTGCAAATGAAAAGAAGAAAGATCTACTATTTAGAGCACAGAATTGGGAGCCAGGAGGCCTGTGCTGGATTCCCGGCTCTGCCTCTCTTTGGGCGTCAGCTGACACACATTGGAGTCAATGAAAACACTCCCATTGAGTTCAGTGGGCATGAATCACGCTCTGTGGCTTTAATCATCTCATCTCTTGTAATATTCAAAACTGGCTCTGAGGTCTTTGGACCAAACATAGGCTCTTACATAAGCAGCTACAAACTTTACTGAAGTCAGGGAAAGCTGAACCAATTTACACCTGAGTTTAGCATTTTGTTGCAAAATGAGAAATAGAACAGAAATGTGTCAGGGTAGGTCTAGACTACAAACCCTGGCTAGCTTTCAGTCTGAGAGAGACAGATTCTTTACAGGCTATTTTATTTTCCATAAAAATTAGCATCTTGTCCTCTTTCTTTGCCAACATACTCAGAAACTTCAAGAAATGATTTGTATAAACTCAGTCCAGCACTAACAAAGGCCATGTGTGGGGGTCAGTAACAAAGCACTCTGAAGAATTTAGAAGGATTAAGGTGGATTTTTGGAGGCCTTTGCTATTCTGACATTCCCACCAGTTTTGCTCTGAAACTCATTCATCTTCAGAAGCTCTTTTTAATGGCTGTTTACTCGCCTTTGGCTCTCAAGATAAGGATTGGCTCAATATAAAATTTCCACTTACCCGTCGAAGCTTGGGTTTGATATCTGGTGACGTGACCCGGCAGGGTATGACAACCACCTCAGTAGCATTCACCACATATATCACTTCAGGATATTCAGAGTGAATCTGAACAAATGGATTCTTCTTGTCTGCAGGAGACAGAATGGAGTGGTTGGTTTGCAGAATTGTCCCTCCCTAGGACTGGCACTGGACCATTGTCATTGAACACTTCTGTTTCGTAACCTTATGATGAGCCCACATTGCTGCATTCCTTCCTTAGGCACACGAAGGGTTACACCTGTTACTTTTTTACTTAGTCACGGAAGCCACCGTACTCTGGAGGTTACAGCCAATGACTAAATATCTGAGCTCCTAGCTCCTAATTCTGTCTTTTACAGACTTGCTGTGTGACCTTGAGCATGTAATTGCACCTCAATTTGTACCACATCTTCAAAAGGAGGATGAAAATACAGACCTAACAATGCTGAAATATTTGAAAAGTGCTTTCAGATCCTTGGCTGGACGCTGTTATCCTAGTCCAAAGTTCAAAGCCGTTTATGTTATTATCATCAAAACTGCTGAGGATAAACAACAGAAGTCCTGTGGCACCTTAAAGACTAACAAATTTCTTCAGACATAAGCTTCCATCGGCTGCAACACACTTTGTCAGTTGCTGAGGATGGCACCCCTGGATTGTTCTAACCATTTATTTGTATCACACTGCTTTTCAAATTCACTTTGTGACGGGAAGAGCCTTACATGTAACAGCTCTAGGGCTGCATCTACACTTGTAAATTAAGTCGACTTAAGCTTGTTTAAGTCGACTTAATTTACTCTGTGTCTACACTACACTTTCCTTAAGTCGACTTAAGCAGCTGCTTAAGTCGACTTAAGGAAAAATAAAGTTGACTTTGTAAAACCTCATTTTAAGTCGACTTGCTGCTTAAGTCGACGTTAGAAAGTCAATTTAAGCCAGTGTAGACATGGAGTAGCCCTAAATTGACTTTAAGTCAACTTAGGGGGCTCCAGGTTTCCCCACTGCCCTCCCTGCCAGGGTGGCTGGCACAGCCACAGCCTCGTGTGCCCCCCCACAGGGCAGGGCAGAGCCCTGCCCACCCTGCCCCTATGCCCTGCCAGGGTCCCTGACCCCCTTTGCCCCCTGCCACCATGGACCTGTCCCAGGTCCACCTAGCCCCTACAAGTCGACCTAGGCATCCAGTGTGGACGGTCTAGGTTGATTTTGTGGGGTCCCCTCTAAGTCAACTTAATATTTAAGTGTGAACATGCTAAGTCGACTTAAATTAACAAGTGTAGACATAGCCTAGAAGACTGCAGAATACTCCCCATAGGGAAGTGATGGAAGCCCTGATGCCTGAGACATCTAAAATCAGACTAGAAGAATCTGCTTTCCATTGGGAAGGGGGTTGGTTAGTTGAACTTGTAGCTCTTTAGCACTTCTGTTGCATTTGCCATAACAGAGCAGACTAGACCTGACTGAATAGTAAAAATAAAAATGGAATTTGTTTTAGCTAATAAAATGGCTGTTTGGCTTGCTGAGATTCATGGGATTTATGGTTTGTTACTCAGGAGTATTCAAATGAGCATCAGGGAGTCATGAAAATGTTTGTGAATCTTTAAAGATTCCTGAATCTTATTACAAATGGTAATTCATCCAAAAATTATATTGAAATTAGGGTATTTCTTATTCACTGTCCAATATTGTCCTGTTAAAAAATTACAGGTGCCCATCAGGTAGCAGAAATTAAATGATCTCACGTAGTTGCCAACTACACTCTACGTGAATTAAAAGCTGTTTGGGGCAGGGACCTTTTTGTTATGCATATGTACGTTGCATAGCAACACGAAGCCCCTAGCCTACATGGCACCTCTAAGTGCTATTTCAGCCCCAAAATAGCTATCGCACACGATGAACAGTGACTAACTGAAGTGAACTGCTTGAACAGCCTACAGTCTGAAAATTATTCTTCCAAAGCATTCTGTGAACATATAGGAATCATGAATTTGCCCAGAGAAAATTAGCATCCATCTTCAAATGAAAGATTAACTACCCTAACATTTGGCTAAATTTGTGATGACTATTATCTGTAAGATTAGTCTGGTAGCCTGCCTTTAGCAGTGGCCAAAACCTGATGACTGAGGACAATGAATATACCTATACTGTGCTTGCCCAGTTGGCCTGTGAACTATACAAAGGGACAATATTCCTTCCTTCTTGATGTGCTCGGGTGATCAGTTTATGTCCGAACTTTTGGATTTGTTTACCCTTGTACCTTAGGGTTCTGTTTTCTTTTCCTTATGTATATCAGGTGTCAGGGGCTTTTATGGAGAAGTAATAGAGTTCACTAATTAATCTGCAGCACTACAAATGCCATTTGTCTATGTCTTGTCCCAGTGCCCCAATGGTTCTGTGCAAACACATGAAATAGCCTTGGGCATAATTTCCAAATCAAGATTGCACCATTATTTATGTGTGCCTTCTGGTGCCTTTTCCCACCCTCCAGAGCAAAAACGTTTCCCATAGAACAGGAAAGAGGCAGAAGGGTCCTTCTGGTTGCTGTTTGACTTTGTATCCACCTGCCACATTCAGTGCTGAGCCTGTGGTATTTTTTCAGGAGGTGTTTTGCTGGACAGTTCCCCAGTGTGGAGATCACAGCCCAGTTAACCTATCCTCATTGGGTCTGGTTGATATTAAAGGATTCCAGCAAGTTTACTGGAGCAGAATTCCCAATAGTGGCGTTACCAATATCTCTGCATTTGATTTTGTGCTTTCTTTCTTTTTATTACATATTAATTTCAGATGGCAGAATTTTGTTGCAGTATCCAAATCTCTCTCACACACACACACACACACACACACACACACACACACACACACACTCTCTCTCTCTCTCTCTCTCTCTTCCCTGGACTGGTCTCAGAAACAAGCAACATAAATACGGTCTATATTTTTAAAGGTAATGAACTATATGATGTTCTAAGGCATGGCAGCAATAAGTCTAATTGCTGACATGTCAACAGGCTGAGGTACTTCCTGATTCAATTGCCTAGAGGAAGAATCAAGGAATGTGGTGGTGGTTTTGTGATTAAGACACCTAGCTGGTAGCTTATGAACTGAAGCCACGAACTCATTTCATAGATCCATGAAATAGCTATTGATGGTGATAGCAACTTTTGTCTGCTGCTGGAGTTTAGTTCTGATGCTGGTTGGAAAATTGCAAAGAAATTTAGATATCAGTAAAAAATGGACACATTTGTCTCCTCAATTTTTCAGCCAACTTGTGGAAAAAGTTTGGAAAGAAAGATGCAATAATAGAATACAAAAAAAATCCACATTTTCCCCTCCATTTTTGGGAACAGTTCTAGTTACTATGGAGCAGGATTTGAACAGGTGAGGTCAAGGTAAAAGGCTCCATAGCCCATTACAAATCTCCAGAAGCACCCACTCCCCAACAAGTATACTATTGTTTCTTCTTGAGGATTTATTTTGCTGTCACAGAAAGAAAAATGAAATAATTCTGTGAACATCCACCACTGTTTCAGCCCAGAGGTGGCTACCAGTGTGTTTCTTACATATGCACAAATGTTTCTTCTATATGGAAAATGTATATATGTGTTGAATTTTTCTGGCTGATAAATGTTATATAAATGTATTATATTATTGTGGTTGTTCCAAATTTGGTTTTCAGTTTCCAGTATGCCACCTTGTAACATGGATTGTTCTAATGTCCGTTAATTTTTAGGCTTGGAAGAGGTGTGTCCACACAGCAATAAAGGCCCAGGTCACCTGACTCAGGCTTGTGGGGCTCAGGCTGTGGGGCTGTAAAATTGCTGTGTAGACCTTCAGGCTCAGGCTGGAGCCTACGCTCTGGAACCCCATGAGGAGGGAGGGTCCAGCTGGAGCACAAATATCTACACAGCAATTTTTAGCCCCGTGCCCTGAATCCTGCAATCCCAAACCAGGTTATCTAAACCAGCTTCTGTGTATGGGTCTTTTATTCCAATTCAGATGTACCCTGAGTGTCTATCATTTCACTGCTGTGAATCTGGCCAGCATATTGGTTATATTATTCAGATATAGAAGTTCAGTTCTGCTGGTGGTGGGTGTTGGTCATTAATGATGAGTCTTGTCCACGTGTTCAGGTTTTAACCAATCGCCATATTTGGGGTTGGGAAGGAATTTTCCCCTCAGGGCAGATTGGCAAGGGGTCTGGGATTTTTATACCTTCTTCTGTAGCATGAGGCTTGGCTGATTTGCTGGTGGATTCTCTGTACTTTAAAGTTTTAAAACCATGATTTGAGGACTTTAATAACTCAGTCACAGATTAGAGGATTATTACAGGAGTGGGCGGGTGAGGTTTTGTGGCCTGCATTGTTCAGGAGGTCAAACTAGGTGATCATATTGGTTCATTCTGACCTTAGAGTTTATGAGACCTTCAGAGAAAAAGACTGTGAATGTACAGGCAATGAGGTTTGGGCTTGCCCTTTCCTTCCAAAAAAACACAATTCAAATGACAAAAGAAAACACAGAGCTGCTTTGTATTTTCTCACCTGGTTTGGGTTTTCTACCCTATGACTGTGAGTTCATTTGGGAATATCAATGTTCACTTCTTGGCTAATGGGTTTGCTCTGTGCTTAAAGAATGTCGCTAGAAAACACAAATACTACCACTGTTATATGCAATTAATCTTCCAATAATAATCATCTCTCTTCTATAGCCAGGTTTCCTTTCACCTATCAGAGAACATTCAGCTCTAATAATTTTTGCATGTCTGTGTGTGAAAGAGAGGGAGGAGGGCTGAGGGTTATGTAGGAAAGTGGATTTTTCTTTTGGTAGCTTATTTAATTTAAGGTTTTCACTTGCTGGACTGGCAGTGGCAAGCCAAGTAATCCAGAAGTACCGTCCAGTTTGGTTTCCTAGAAGCAGAAGCAGAACCAGAGAATTTGCTGATGGGGCTACTTCTGTGTGTATTTGAAAGGTCAGCCATATATGGACAATGCTTTACAAAAGGCTCTTGGGTCACTGTGTAAAGATCAATAATGCAGGATTAACATCCAGGGAGCTACTGCAAACAGCTGATCAGGAGTGCTTCAAGGTCCTGTCTGAACACTTTCTAAGCAACAGTGAATTAAACTTGTGGGATCAAAATTGGAGGCAAAGAATTCAGACCAGAATGACATCCTTCGTTTCAAATGATGGCCTTTCCCTTTATCTTCTGTTCTGTGGCAATGATGGAAGTGATTGCTCGTTCTTTTGTGTTGATCTATAAGGAAATGTATGCTTTGGAGCAGGGGAGAGTTGGAGGAAGTGTTATAGACGGGATGTTAATCAAAACCAAAATCCTGGATTTAGCAAATTTTAGACACACATCTGAATTTTCTGGCTGTCCCTTATCTGAACACAGGCCTGAACCAAACCACTATCTTGAGCCCTGGGAAATTTGAAATCCAGATTAGAACTCTGTGGCTGGGGCCTAACTCTAGTATTAATATTAATGGGAGTTTCATCTCCCATGGCTTGGCACGGCTATAGGTTGCAGTAATGAGTTTTAAAGGCACATGTCCCATTTTGTCTAGTGCAATTTTCAAAGTGCATCTGCTACATTCATATACTTAGCCATGTTACGGAGTGTGTATGTGTCCATGCTTAGTAGTTGCCAGTGAGTGTTAATCTTGCTTCAGACCTCTTCAGTGCCACAGTCTGGCTAATCGGTATCAGGGAGCATCTAATCCAATGCTGCTTTAAAAGCAGGGATACCTTAGTAAGTTGTGAACGTCTTTTCTATATCTAGGCATGCCCAGTCCTTGTATTTATTAGTTATGGTAAAAACAAAAGCAAATGAGTCGATAGATATTTGCATTAACAGTAAAACTGCATTTGATTTCTCATTGCTTTTTAATGGCAGCGTGCACCTGAATTTCCATTTTAGCTCCATGTCTAACCAGCGGTGAGAATTCAACTGTTCCAGCACATGAGCTGTAGCCTTAACTGGAAGCCAAAATATATGAATCCATTCCCCTACAATGGCAATCTGAAATCTAGATGGTGTTTAAAAATGTCTTTCTAATTGACCAAGAGATACCTTGGCAAAGGCAATTTCTGGCTCATTAGTGGCATGGCTGACCTGAGATGACCTGAGATGGACTAAGCTATTAATCCCCCATTGTTGCCTCTTCTCAGGATCATTATTCTTACTATACTTAGAAATGGAAAAAAAAAAACAGGGAGTTGTTTTTTTCTGTGGGACGTAGAGTCTTCCTAGAAAGTGAATGTCCTGCGCATTAGCTTGATTCCTGGAATTTCTGTATCATAGCACTTTGTTCAGTTTATAAATATAGTCCTCACCCTTCATCACAGCTCTCCTCAACTCAATATACCATGCAATACAGTTATAAGGCCCCAATCCTGGAATCTTTAGTCATGCTGAAGTCAATGGAGTGCACCTCAGTAGAAGATGCTAGTATGGATAATGTGGCAGGATCAGACCCAGAATACTAAATTTATGACATAAAAGTTATGGCAAAGGACCATGAATCTAGGGTTATGGCTTCAGACTGTCTTTCAGAGGAAAATCCGCTGGGAGTGAGGAGAAAAGGCATCACAGCCATAAAGTCAGGCACTAATAGCAGAAGGTTGCATGAGTGAGGCTAGGGAGACAAAGCTTCGTACATAAAAGTCCCTCATTTTTCACCTGTGAAAATCTCTCTTTACTGTAAAAGGGGAAAAAAACAGATCATCGAACCCTGAAGAGTAATTGCAACAGAGCAACTCTTCCTTCTGTTTGATGCCCGATCCCATTTGTTGTCTCCAGTGCTGTGTTTTGATTCTTTACTTCTGCTCCTCTGGGGACAAGCTCTGACTATGAAGAAATCCAACCCAGCAGCAAGCAGACTCTGTCTGTAGGGGAGCGCAGATAATCCCTGGCATGAATTTCTCCACAGAGCTGGAAACTGGACTCTTCACCTTACACATAAATGAGTTGGGACACTTTAGGTTTGTCTACATTGGACTCCTTTACACTGAGCCAGCTGATGGCCAATTAACCTAAGGGGGTTAACATGTTTGTGAAGACTGCTGTGGACAATCCCTAAATATCTGTAGTCAGGAACATGTAGGGAATGACCACATCAGCTTTTACAAACTTGTTAACCTCCTTAATTTAACTGGCCATCAATTAGCTCCACGTAAAAAAAAGAAAAAAGTTGACTGTAGATATAGCCTTCCTTACGTAAAGGGTTTGTGTGTGGCCAATTGCCTTCACTCTATCCTCAAGGAGGATCTACATTCTACATAGAACAATAGAGACGGCTACAATTCTACACCCACCACATCCTGTGAGCAGTTGCACACAGAAATCTATGGGGGTGGAATGAACTCTGCACCTACCAAGACTGAACTGATACAGAAAAAATATTGGAGAATAAATGCTCCGTCTTTTATGTCAAAGGTTGCAGCCAAACACGCCCATTTCTCCTGAGTTGGGAAGGTGATTTGCTTCATATATACAAAAACAGCCGTCGATCCTATAGGATCTTAATAAAAAAAGAATTTACTATGGGCTGTAAAACTTGTTACACATGAAGAAAGAGAAGAGCTGCAGCATGTTAGTGACTTATCAGCTGTCACTCTAGCCGCAAGGCAAGGGAAAGGCCCCTTTTCTTGGGTCCCGCAGACTGGCTGTCTAGCTCTGCAGGTCAGTAGAAGTTTGCAGGAAGTTGCCGTCAGGGCAGGGTGTTACTGTTTACCCAACACAACTCAAGCTGCAAGCAGGAAGTATGCAAACAGAAGAGCTGGGGAAATCATAACAGCAGGAGAACTCAAGGGAAGAGGGCTTGGTGTCCGCTGTAGTCGCAGAGTCAGGCATAGGCGTCAAGCATGTTGCTGACAAAAGAAATTCAAAGGTCAAGTGCCTACTAGAACCTTATTCATCTTAAGAGAGCAAAGCCCCTAATGTTTAAACTCTCATTACGTCCAGCAAAAGATTAATTGCTGTGTGGGATGATCTTAGGGAGGGTCCCTTTTGACTCAGCTCTAAACTAGTAACTGCCAAGCCAGGAACCATAATGTTCCTCATCCCAGTTCAAGCCTCTACTCTGACAGCATGCAGGGTGCAAGGGCGGCCGGGCAAGGCACAAGATGTGGAGATCTTCTGCCCATTGGCTACATCTCTCCTACTCTCTGGGGCAGAATTGTTGTAGCCATGTTGGTCCCAGGCTATGAGGGGGACAAGGTGCATGAGGTAATATCTGTTATGGGACCAACTTCTGTTGGTGGAAGGGACAAGATTTCAAGCTTCACAAAGTTCCTCCTTAGGTCTGGGGAAGGTCTGGGGATCCCAGCTAAACATAAGATGGACAAGGGGCTCACATGTAGCAGGAGACGACTTAAAATGAAGTGACAGGCATCACCTTTGCAGTTGTAGGACAAAGAAGGGCAGCAGAGTGTGTTACAGATTGTGGTAATGAACCATATCATTAGTGTCTCTGTTAAATCCATGGCTTTTAGTGTCCAGCAGAGATATCAAATTAAGGTCTGGTCTACACTTAAAACTTACAGTGACAGCTGTATCAGTACAGCTTTTGTGCCACTGAAAGAGTGCTTGCGAGTGAAGTGTCGATGGGAGAGAGTTCTCCCATCGCCATAATAAAACCACCTAAATGAGCAGCAGTAACTATATTGGGATACAGTCTCCTGCCAACATAGCGCTGGCCACACAAGCGCGTATGCCGGCAAGACTTACGTCATTTATGGAGGTGTTTTTCCCCCACTCCTGAGCAACAAAAGTTTTTCCCGCATAAGTGCTGGTGTAGACAAGGCCTACATTCCTGGCTTGTCATCTGAAAGTGTTGTCCAGGTTTCCTTTTAGGGCTGAGAGATCAGCTGCAGATCGATAGCTTTGTGAAAAGTGTCCACTCACAGGTCATGGGGGGTTTTGTCTTTTAACATATTGCTGTGTAAGTTCATTCAAGAGCAGGGTGATTGTCTGGTTTCACCCACATAGCTGTTGTTGGGGCACTTGAGGCGCTATGTGAGGTAAACCATATGCTGTGATAGGCATGTGTGTGACCCAGGGATCTGGTCAACTCTACAGAGTCAGGATGATGCAAGGCAGTGAACGTGAGCCTAACTCTGACAACATCTACACTAAAATGTTGTGCCCACCAATGTAACTTCCCTTCTATGGCACAAGAGGCAGATCATTTAGGGTGATGGAGTCAGGCTGATGCAATGTCAATGTAGACACAGCATTGCTTACATCGACTATTGCTGGCTTTCAGAAGTCATCCCACAATGCTTTGTGAAAGTGCTCTCTAACATACACAGGTGTGTTCTCATGGCATCACTTGGCCTGGACTATCATCGGTCAGAACTTGCCTTCCAAGTTGGCAGCCACCAACCAACTTTGGATATAGGTAGGCCTAAGGAAGAGCTAACTACTGCACAGCTAGATAAGGAAATGGGGACATGTGTCTGGTTCGGGGTGTTACCTAGAGAATCATTATCATTGAGAAAGAGGGGACTATATTCTCCTGATGTTCAATCAGCTGCAGTCACAGATGTTGTAGCAGTCACTCGTGCTGTGCTTTCTTGTCATAACTTACATGCTAACCTACCCTGACAGGTGCAGAGTGATGCTATTCAGAAATGAAAGTGCTGGCCTCCTTTTTGGAGCCAGACTTTAATGATCCCATGCCTGAAAAGATCATTCTGGGTCTTCAGAACAATCTAGATTGCAGCCCCATTCTGCACACATCTAATTATCACTGGAACATGCCTGCCAAACTCTTCCATCACTGAATGAGAAACATCAACTTATCTGCTTGGCTCAGCGCTGAGTGAACAGGGAGTTCTAGTCTATCCAGGCTGGCTGAGTGTCTGGCAGACAATCCTGCTGTCTCCACAAAAACAATAAAACCAAAGAAACCCAGCCTCCAGACTCTGTTCTCATCGGTAGTCTATATCACAAAGCAAACCAAAGGCAGTTCTGCCACCGTTGACACGTGCGTCTACTTCTCCCATTCAGATTCTCGCAGCAAGCTGTCAAGAGAATTAAGGAGGCACAGAAATCAGCTTCAGAGAATGTCAGAACCAAAGATGAGCTAATGTGAGTGGTGCCTTCATGCTCTTCCATCTTCTCCAGCCATCTTTTAGTTGGACTGTAGCAAGGAGGGTGGGGCATCCTGTACCAGAACTGAAAGCATGTTACATTTGGCATATAACGAAGAGACAAGATAGATTTGATGTGTTGCCTTGGTTCAGTTTTATGCCCACCCTCTCCTTCCACTGTTGGCTTCAGTAGGGGAATTGCTCTTGTGACTGAGTGGGCATTTCCTGTTGTTTCAGTTCATGAGCAATAGCAGCAGAGAGATGTGTGGTTTGGCAGGAGGCACTCCTGCCTGTGTGTTTCCCTTCTCCCTTCTGGGTGACTTAGGGGGAAGAAGAGGAAAAGGAAAACTTTAGATGTTCTGTAGGAGGCTTTTTGCAAAAGGACCACACTGATCATAACGTGAAGCCTGAGGTGTTGCTGTGATGTCAGGTCCAGGAAGCTTGGAGACCTGAGGCAGGCAGACAGCTAAGGGACACTGGGCTGTTAAAATACCTGACCAAGAGAGGAAGAAGGAAGCCACTTAGAACTCAAGTGATGCCAGCTGAGATGATCTGGATCAGAATTAGAGGCACTTCTGCTAAAAGGAGAGTGAAAGCAGGAAAAGGAAATTGTAAAAATTCCATCACAAGGCCTCATAGAGTTTCTCTCCATCACTTAGTTTCAATACCATTTTTGATCAATTTAAAAATCAAAGGCTGATTGTTCTATATGCCAGTCCTGTGCTGAGGTGGGAGCCTTGCCAGGTTTGTTTCTGGCTCATGGGTTATCAGTGCAGCTGATCAAATGATGGGTTTTGAATGATGTTCCTTTAGGATCTTGTGCCTTTAGTCCCTGTTCTCTGTCCTGCTCCCCAGTTGTTCCCTCTCCCTGTGAATGTCTGCCTTATTCATATGAATTCACCAGGTAGTTGAGTTTTCTGTCAGTTGTTTGCAAATGGGTTTGCTTCAGCTAGTTGTATTCACAATGAGTTACTGGTTTCTTAGTTTCATGGGATCAGTTTTGCTTCCTCATTGGGTGAGGAATCAATTTTGCTTCCTCATTGGGTGACTGAAACTTTAATAGGAGTTTAATAAATAATAAAGGCTGTTTCTCTGCACAATTGCCCAGTTCCCACAAGAAGACAAGGACAGTGTTTTCTCCAGGAATTGAAGTTACAAGAGGCATTTAAGTTGGTGGTGGGGATGAGGGAGGACTGAAAAATGGCTATATTGGCAATGCCCCTGGGGGAGGGATGGAGGAGTTTGGGAGGTTATGTGTAGGGAAATCCCTGGGTGTAGCCATATGGAGAGCAGCTATTGTAACCTCATGCAGCTGAATGCTCACAAAGAGCAAAGAACTGTGCAGAGGGGCTATTCTATTCTAGACTCTTAGCTCTTGATATGGCTCCCATCCCTGTGGTGTCTAAGCTCTGATCTAAACACAGTTTTTGTCCTGATTTAGCTAGTTCAGTTAGAGGCCTGACTTCCTGCTCCCACAAAACAGTAAATCAGTACTGTGGACATAGCTATCCTGGCTCAGCGTCTATGGGAATAAGGTATAATACTGTAAGCATCTTTAGATGTTGTGCTGTATTACTGTATTAGCCTAGTTAAAAGCAGTACGATTTTTACATGTAGGCAAGACTCAATCAGTGAATTAGAATTCAAATGAACATTCTCAAAGAGATGGGCAACAAACTGCTTTTCAGGCTGATTTGAAAGGCCATCCTGGAGTTTGGGATAAATGTACAAATATCTCAGTGGTGGGGGAGAAGCATGACTAAACCCTTTCTACCCTAGGACTTAAGCTGGCAAAACCTTTCTTACTCAAAGCTGTGGGGGAATAAACCCCCCACCCATGAGCGACATAGGTTTTTCTGGCACTTGTGTCTCCACCTTATGTTGACAGGAGAGAGTTCTCCTACCAACATCATAAACCTGTATGAGCTATCTCAGGAGGAGAGCATGCCAGAGGTTGCCCCCTTTGCCTCTAGGTTGTGTAACATTTGTAAAGTACTTCGAGACCCCATCAAGATGCAAGACCTGATATTATTATTGTCATAGGGATGACACAAAGCACAGAATATTTGCATTCGAACCCTTCACAAACTTTTAGTTCCACCAAAAGTTGCAGCGTGTGACAGGAGGCTTTTAAAAAAAATTCCCTCTAACTTGTGACTGCTGCTTAAAGCACAGAAGGCATCAGAAACAATCATCCAATGTCAACATTCCAAACCACCCCATCCAGCTGATCATTAGTCCCTGAAAGTGCATTGAGTTTGATTTTACTGCCACCCAGCCCCGTACAATCTGACTGATGTGCAGAAGTCAAGGCTGAAGTACAGTGGGAGTGGGGAGTCCTGCTAAATGCCAGGTTCGAACAGCACTGTGAAACTCCACCAGGAAGTGTGGAAAAACAGAAGCAAGCACAGGAAATAAAACCCAATAAACTGGACTTCTGATGCAATCAAGTTCCCATTTTGGTGTCAAGCAGCAGGCCAGGAATGAGGGGGAAAATCCCATTCCCTTCTCTTTAGTAATAATGGCTTTGTAATCTCAGAGGAACTTCCATTCTCTAAGATTTGTCTGAAAGTTTTATCACCCTATCTGGCTAGCCCCACAGACATCCATGCTGCACACTTATTTTCTCCATAAACTACCCAGAGCTCATCCCTCTGAACTCAGTGCCTCTACTGTGTAGCAGTAACAGGAAACTTCATTTCTTTACTTTGAGGTAAGTGACAGTCTTCTAAATGTATGTTATTGTGCCCAAATATCACAGGAATGAGTGTCTTGGAAAGACATGATCCCGGAAAGATGAGGATGATAATAATAATACATGCAATGGTGTCTCAACTATACAACATTGAGGGCACCTCTGGCAATCTGCTTTCTTGGCCCAAGGGCTAGCCTGCCAATGCAGGGCAAAAAAGAGATCTCACAGGAAGAAGTAAAGTGTGCATCTTCAGGTGGCACCTATGTAGAAGCATGTAAAACAAGCGAGCTTGCTGGGGTCTTCACCCCATCCCTAGCTAGCTAGCCATGCCCTAGAAGGCAGCAGCCAGCATGTTAGCTGAACTACTTTTTGAGGGGTCTCTTCAGCAGTGGTTCCCAGCCTTTCCTCCACCATGGCACGCCTCACACTCCAGGGACCTCTTCTCTCCACCCCCAGCTGGCAGCTATAGGAGGGGAGCAGAGAGGATGAGCCAACCTATTATTCACGTAGGAGGGGAGGAAGGAAGGGAGGGAGATTGGACTCTGATAGGTTGCTCTGTCCCTTAAGGTGGTGCAGCAGTAAGGCAGATGGCCAATTGGAAGGTGGCTCCTCCCACTCCCCTCCTCCCCCCCCACTCCCACCATTCTCACAGGTACTTATTCAAAAAATTCTTCAGCACACCTGTTGGGGCCTGATGGCACACCAGTGTGCTATGGATGGGAATCCATACCACCGGGCCTGGAGAAGAGAGTCTCCCAACATCCTTTCCTTGCCTCACTAGCACCTCTGTGTGACATAGGGCATGAATTGGCCAGTGATCTCTATACTTTACTGCTTGGTTCTTCGTTTACTTTTCGGAACACAGGCAGATTTCAGACAAGAATTTACAGAATGGAGAGGAGCCATGACCCAGATGAATTACATCTGAGAGCAAGAAGATGTTTTTCAGTGATTTGGATAAAACAGTAAACTAACATTGGTTTCCTAGGGTCCCAGCACAGCCTGCTTCAGAGAGCAAGAGGCCATCCTGTAGTAATTATAAATTAGCTGTGTGTGCTGATTGCTTCCACTGCAGGCAGGGCTTTTATAGTTTCAGATGTTTTCTTAAACAAAGCGCTCAGGCTGTCCCAGGAGGGCCCACAAGATTTTCTGCCTGCGCTTCTGTTAAAGCCCTTTCCATTGATGCAGTACCTATAAGCCAATAAGGGCACTGACTCAGGCCGGGGCACTGTGTTTCCAATGTACTGCTTCCTGCAGTTCATCTACTGGGTTGGGTCAATACAGACACAGGCACGTGTAATGCGAAAAGGAAAGAGCTCAGCACGAGAATCAGCAGAGATAAAGTCCAGGTTATAGGCTAGCAAGGAAATAGAATTCCTGACCGAGCTGGATGGGAAATAGGAAGGGAAAAAGAAAATGGATACAGGAACTAACAAGTAGCACTAAGAAGCTAAATTCCAAGAAAAGAAGGGCCTTACTGGGGGGGAAGAATAAGGCTGGACAATATCTATTTTCAGTACAGAGAAGAGAGGAAAGAATTATCTAAATGAATCAAGGAGTTATTCACCAAATGGTTAAGCAATTGGGTGTTGATGTCCATGCATATCACAACCTCTTTGGACTGGAAATCATGCATTGTGGGCCTTCCAGATTTTATCGGACTTAGAAATAACTCAGAGTAATTGAGGTGGGCAGCGAAGGCAAAATATTTTCTGTGAATGTTCACTTGAATTTTTAATTGAACTTGCTTCAGTCCTGCTCCTGCCCTTTTACCTTCATTTTCTATGAACATTTGAGTAATCAAACGTTTCTGGCACAAATGTTCTTGGAGAATGCATTTCAGTCATTCGCATGAACATCTGTGGGAGCTGAATGAGAGGTTAGTTTGTGCAAGTATTTGCCTCAGTTCTCACTTACATAAGGTACAAAAGCAATATCATATAACCTAGCTGACTAATCACAGATAAGCAACTCAGCCTAAATTTGGAATATCTGAGCTCAATCTGTAGAGTAAAAAGTGAAGAATGGAATATATTGGTGGAGCGCATGCTCTTCTCATGGATGTTCTACAAGCAGAAACAGGCTAAATTAAATGAGCACACTGTTCATTATGAATTATTCACTTAGCCGCAGAGAAGAACATTTTTTGTCTTCTCTTTCTGTGTCGGCATGCAGTTGCGCTGGAACCAAAAAGAGACAGGCCAATTGGAGGGGGTTCAGAATATCAGAGACTACCAGTAGGCAAAAAGGATTGGCTTTTGAGAATGTGGCAGGAGGTACAATCCCTATGGGTGCATCTACATTTACAAGTTAGGTCAACTTAAGGAGGCTTAAGTCGACCTAACTTACTCCCTGTCCATGCTGGGCTTTTATTAAGTTGACTTAAGCTGTTCCTTAAGTTGATTTAAGGAAAGTTTAAGTCAACTTAATAACACCTAGTTTTAGGTCAACTTAAGGCTTAAGTCAACTTCTTAAATCGACTTAAGCCAGTGTGGAAGCCCTAAGTCAACTTATTCCATAACGACCTGGGGTGGGGGACAAGGGAGTCCCGCATGGCTCCTTTGTCCCCGGGGGAGCCCCTCCTCCCCTCTCCCCAGGACCGGTGGCTTCCCAGCAAGAGGAGCCGTGGCTCCTTTTTTGCCAGGAAGCCATGGTCCGGGGAAAAGGGCTCCCCAGCCAGGGCTCCAGTGGGAGGGAATATCCCTCTGGGGCTCGAGCGGCGAGGGGTTCCCCTGCAGACCTGGCTGGGGGGTGAGGGAATCCCCCACTGGAGCCCCAGCTGGGGCGGCGGGGATTCCCTCCCCACTGGAGCCCCAGCTGGGGCGGCGGGGATTCCCTCACCACTGGAACCCCTGCCAGGGCAGTGGGGAAATCCCTGGCCGCCAGATCCCCAGCAAGGGATTCCCTCCCTGCTGGAGCCCCCTGGTGGCTCCCTTCTCCTCGGGAAGCTGCTCGCGGCTTGTCCCAGGGAGAGCCAGCCGTGCGCGGCTGGCTCTCCCTGGGACAAGCCACGAGCTTAAGTCGACCTAACTTGCCAGTGTTGACATACCCTAGGACACTAGCGTGACCTGGCCCTGGAGACTTTTAGGTTTTCTCACGACAAGTTTGTTCGCTGTGAGACCTTTAATCCTTCCTTGATGCCTAAGGGAAAGGGAGAAAATCTGCTTGCCTCCTAGAACAAGAGAACTATACCTTTGCCGTGTGGGTTTGGTTTGGAGGCCCTCTTTGGAGGGGACACTTTGGCTTGGTTTTGGCATTCCCCTTCTTAATCCTATTCCAAGAAAAAGATTTTAAAAGCTAACCTGGTATAGCCTGGATTATCATATGTCTACGCTGCAGGTGCAAGTACACTTCCCAGCCTGAGAATATGGATTTTTACTAGTCATACTTGAGATAGCATGCTAAAAATAGCAGGGTAGCTGCTGCTACACCAGTGGAGATTCAGGCTAGCCATCCAAGCTCAGATCTAGGCGATTGGGTGGGTCTATGTGGGCATGGAGGCTCATTCCCAGCTGTAGTGTAGACACACCCTAAGTGATGCCTAATTGTGGTAGAGGGCAAAGTGGTCTACAAATATAATAGTAGGGGTAAATACCTAAAATTAAGAGGGATTATGTATGGTGGCATAAGGGGATTTCAGTGGGAGCAGTGGGATGAAATTAAGAAAGGAAATATTTAGGCTAAGTCTTAGGGAAAACTTCCCACCGGTGAGCTTCATGGGGGCATGAAAGAGTGGCTCAGGGGGAGTGAAATGAAGAGTGAAAGGATTCATGCTTCACTTGAAACCAATAAACCTAGACTGGACAAGGCACTGGTCCAATCTAGGGATTGAACTAGATAGGTCTCTTCCATCTCTAACGTCTGTGATCCAAGGAAACCAGGAGGCATGAAAGTAAAAATGAAAAGTCAACAACACCTTTTCAGACTATTCAGTGTCTGTTTGCTGTGACAGTGGATGGAAGGATCATGGGAGTTGTTAATGAATCTGAACTGGTTTGCCTATCATAATTAGCACAGAGTGGGACCAACAATTGAACATTAGCTGACAGTGCCAGTTTGGTAAGGTGGAGAAGACATCTAGAAGGATAAAGCTCTTACCTTTAACAAACACATATGTCTTGGCCATGAGATGTTTGTTAGAAGGGAGGTGGTTATAAACACAGGTGAAGTAACCAGTGTCATTGGCTATGGCTTTGTTGATTGTGAGCCTGCTGCAGGTCTGCTGTATGTTGTCCGAACATTTCTGCTCAGATACGTGCCACCTGTCATTGTCTTTTTGTGGCTCATTTCCCCTCAGCCAGGTCAAGGAGGCTTCTCCCCTGTTAACACAACATGAAATACGGATTCTGTCACGGCTTCAGGCATAATGAATGGAACAACCTATGTTTTTTGGCCCAGGTTCTCTGGGGCCAACTTCTGAGATACCAATTTTCATTAACCTGCCATTTGATGAATGATTAAAGTCTTTGCGATATATTTGCTGAGCTGTTTGGATTTCTAACATCTTGAGGGAGTGAAGGCTTAAGACGGCAGTACCCTGCCCTTCTCCCTGTAGCACAGAGATTTCCTGAGAGAGGCAATAGCAAATGCAAGACCATTTCCTGTGGGCTTAGGAGACAATGCCCTTTTCATTTTAAAGGAACAATGTGAACATGATCTCATTTGAAGTGGCAAAATGTATTTCTCTAAAAACATTAGACAGCATCAGGCACAACTGCAAATTTCTCCTGAGTTGGGCTCTCTGCATTTTACCAGTTAAGTTAAAATCTCCAGTTCTAACTCTTGAGGTAAGGAAGGGAGAGAAAAGCACATTCACATAACTCATGTGCCCCTTTTTCTTTAATTAGCAGTAACTACATCCGGATTCTGTGCAGTGTCTGGAAGTAATTGGATTTCAGAGCTTACGATATCAGAATTACCATAGCTTGGCAGATACATGGTCTCAACCATCTAACATCATGTCCGGTCTCTGAGGCCTGATACAGTCCATGTTCTGCATTTAAATACCAAGGGCTGTTATGGCTTGATTCAACAGCAGTCTTTCCATTGACTTCAATTAACTTTGGATCAGTCTGTAATACATCCTGTCACATAGAGGCACACTACCCCAGGCATTGTCTCTTGTGGAGAAGTAGAGGCCAGAGTAGCTCCTCCTATAGGATGCATGAGACCAGTTGTGTTTGATCAGCCTGGAGAAGGTGGACTCATGGGCCAAACCTTCCCCAGACTCCTGTGGAGAAGCTAGAGCCAGTGTTAGTGCAAGATTGAAGCAGTTCTCTTTCTCCAGAGGTGCAAGAAGAGGATGGGGAATTCTTTGTGCCTTTCCCCTCTGTTTGATCACAGCACAAGGCAAGACATTTACTTTTAAAAGGACACTATGTTCACACAGTCCTTACTCAATTGTCCTCAGAGGGGTTCACCTACAGGGGGAATGAGTAATGACTTCTGGATTTTCCCTATTGTGGGTGGCAACAGATGAAAAACTACAGGCAGGGCGTATCCATTTCAGTGCAAAGACACATGTGCTCCACAGCTACTGTTACTACATCCTGCTGTGAGTTCGTGTAAGTCAATTGCTCTGCAATCTTCCTGTATGGGTCTGGGCCAGTTGCCTCGTACACGAATGGTGGGTACAGTAAGGGAGTGCCTGGCTGCCAGCAATGTCCTGCTGATTCTTAATACAGGCATCCTCTGACTCTCAGCTCTGTCTGTCCATTGCTGCTTTCCTGAAGATAATGATGGAGCTGGGCTGAAATCTGGAGGCTATTCCCAGCGTGTGGGTAATGAGTGCTGGGGAAATGAGTAACTATCCTCACTAGTGCAAAACCTAAGCCGCATCACTGGCGGGGCGGCACTGCAACACAGACTCTTTGGAACCCCAACTTCATCTATCACACCAGCTTCCTGTATTCAAATGCTTCCTGTATTCAAAGCAAGGGCTCTTTTCCTGCAAAGGAATTCTGCCTCCTCGCCCTTTCTTTCCAGGCTTGCATCATAATGCCCATGCTTAGCAAATGAGAGCCTACCAGGCAGAACTGCCTGTCCTTGCTCTGGGGTTCTGTGTAGTGCTCTATCCCCATAGCCAGCATCTGCACTTACTACTTTACCCTGTCCCCGGGTACATATTCTGCCTGATGCTGGAAGAGTAAAGGAGGTCTACAAGTCTTGGAAGCAGCATGGTTTAATGGTTAGAGCATGGCCCTGGGCCTCATGAGAGTTATAGTTTAGGGTTGATGATGCAGGCAGCGTAAGACCCCACATAGAACAGACAGAGGGAATTTCATTCTATTTGCAGTTTTGACAGCTACTGTGCAAACCACCATGTTGCAACCCAAACCGTCCCAACTTCCCTTTGAAGATCGGAAAGATTTCAGATGACGTGTTTTATGGCCATTCTTTAAACAGGGTTTTTGTGTGTGCATGCGCATGCACATATGTGCAAGATGTGGAAGTAGACTAATTTACCAGCTGAGGACCTGAGGAAAGTGCTCTAATGTTTAAGGCATATGAGTCATGGACAGAAGTTCCAGTTTCTGTGCCCAGCTGTGGCAGAGACTACTTGGCAAGTAACTTAGCTTCTCTGTGCCTTGATTTCCCCAATGTGGACATGGAGGATTATACTTTTACAGGGGTGCCAGGAGGACTTATTATATATGTCTTTGAGATGGTGGAGGCACTATAGAAGTGCAAAGTTCATTCATGCTTTCATTCATTTGACAATGCACAGATAAGGTGATATTCCAATAAATTAACATGCAACCAATTTAAAAAACAAAACAGACAACCAACTTCTTTAATTAGTACATGGGCGCCTTGTAGAATTCATATCCACATAACATTGTGGAAAGAAATAAGGCAGCTGGATTTTATGGGACAGTTTAAGCATTACAGTCATCACTAGTGTCCACAGCTTGCCAAGTTATAAATATTATCATAACCTCACAAGCCAGTGTCAGCTGCAGGTATCAGCAAAGAATCTTCATGAGCGATATAACAATTGCACAAATTAGTGAGCTGTGGGATGAGAGGTGAGTGGAGTTGTCTGCAGGAAGGGCACTGCTGGTTTAAATGGACTGATTGGGATAAAAATCAGAGGCGACATAAATATCAGTTTAAACTACATGTTAGTAAATCAATGAAGTGGTAAAATGAATCTAATGTGGTGTCATTTACATGCTGAAGGAATGAGAGTGTGGGTTGGTGGCTGGCTAAGCCACCAGCTGGATGTGTAAGGTGTAAAAGAACGTGCATGTGTGTGCATGTTTGTGTGAGTGTGAGTGTGTGTGTGATGGTCTGATTGTAAGCAGGGCTGTGTTTTTAATTCTGTGTCTGTACAACACTTAACACAATGGGGTCCTGGGCTGGGACTGGGACTCTTAGGTGCTCCAGCAATACAAATAGTAAATAATTGTGCATGGTTTTCTTTAGCTTAAACCATCTCACACCTTGTGCAAAACTGCTAAATCTTCTCACACACTTCTGGTGGTTGGTTATTTTTGCTACCAGCCTGCCCTCCTGGTGTGTAAATCACACCCACAATTATTCACCTTGATTTGCAGCACTGTCTATGGGGCCTGTTGTCTGATGCAGTGGGGCTAATCTTATGTTTTCACAAAGCTGAAAATTCCTCAACTCCCTGTACATTTATTAATTCAGTAGTCTGCCAATCAGCTGCAAATGATCACTTCACAACCCAGATTTTTCAAGGCTTATCCTGCCATGAATGCAAGTGTTGGTCCTAAATTTGGCACTTTCCCTATAGGTTTTGCACTCTGTCTCCATAATTTATGAACAGTCTAGATTTTATGAGGCCTGGCTATCTTTGATTTAAAGGCTATGATATACTTAGACAGGGTGGGTCTTTAAATGAACATATGCTGGCTGCTGTTTATTTAATTGTCATCCTATAGTGGTTTCCAAATTTTTTTCTCGGGACCCAGTTGAAAAAAAATCATTTATGCCCGCAACCCAATAATTGCATCTTTGAGCAATGCATTCCAGTCTAACCCTAACCCTAACCCTAACCCTAACCCAGTACCTGAGGGTCTGTGACCCACTATTGGGTCCTGACCCATGGTTTGGAAACCACTGGGCTAGATGTCACTTGGAGTCAGCAGGTATATACACAGAGGGCTGAGGGTCGTCAACAGGTCTGTTGCTTACTTACACGGATGGAGTCAAGGCGAATTTGTACATAGCAGAACTGACCCTTGGTTAGGCAAATCTTTATCTGAAAATCCTCATGATTCGAAAATGTGCTATGGCTCCTGATATGATTCATCTCCCTCCAAGATCATGGAAGTCTTTCCATGTGCTTCAGTTGGACTGCTCCCATTTGCAAAGTAAAGAAGCCTGTTGATCCTGAAGAAATTCTATCTCCTCCATTCTATTAGACTAAATAAGATCTACTCCACAGGAGAATGCATATCAGAGAAAAATAAAGCAAAAGTTCCCCAGCTGCGGTAGAGGAGCAAACACCCTTTTGATTCTGGGGTTATTTTGTGAGGGCAACCAGATTAGGGAAATCTGACACTACTGGGGCAAATCTTACCTGCATGCGATGGCAAAGAAATCCCCTGCATTAATTACAATCTGATCTTCAGTAATGTTCAACTCTGGTTTCAGGAGTTCCAGGGCAAGACCTGAGCCAAAGTAAAGGAGAAATACACAGTTAGTCATGCTTTCTAGTGCATACATTTATTAGAACAGACACGATCAGATATGAAGGAGGTCTTCTCTAGTTCACACCTTTAGGGCCAAATTCTTCTCTCACTAAATTCAGGTAACTCCACTGAAGTCAGGAGTTACATGATGTTAAGTGAAAGTGGAATTTGGCCCTTTAGGTTTATTTGATTGTCCACTGTGTTCATAATCTCTTCTTGAATGTCAGAAAATAACATTTTTCCCCCCACACCTGTTTCATCTGGAGATAGATCCACCCCATGTTACTCCAGTTTTCAGCTAGACGAGAGCAGGTCTATTCATTTTCATTACACTGACATAAAAGTGGAGTACATATCATGAGGTCTCCAGTGAAAAGCTCAAATTGTCACATGAGACAATACATTTTTAAGTGTATGTTTTCCTTTCATGGAGTATATAAATGGGCAAAATTTCTGGGGAACATCTTCCTTCCTTTTATAATTCTGCAACATCCACTATATTAAAAATAATACAAGCCTGCAATATTCCCAAGTAATGCCCACAAATACTGCAATACCACTACAGCCCCAGATACTGCTATAACACGACAGCAAGCTGCTTTGTCTGGAAGCATTAGTGTTCCAGAGTATAGCACTGTTTCATAAGATAAATTTCCAGGGGTTTTTTGGATGCTCTCACCAAGGCCAAACTGTCACATAACCAGTGTGTGAAGCTCTCTCCATAGGGGAGTCATCTTTTACTGGATGCTATCGTGACCAGTCAAATTCCTTAATCTCTGTAATAACTGGCAGCCTTGTTAGCGTATGTGCAATGTGCAACAGATGGTTTGTGAGCAAGACTCATCACCCAGTTTGGTCTGCTGGATCATTACCTTCCCTAGCCCAGGTCAGGAACTGATGAGGAATGAGACATGAATGCTGATCTCTAGCCCCTCCATAACTGGCAATGAGGATGCTAAGAGTAGATTTTATTTTGTCCTCCCAGTAAATGGCTGTATTAGTAAATAATACTTAGATCGATCTTTGAAATGTGCTAAGAGCATTTTATTTAGATTGGTTAACATTTTCGACATACGTTTTACAATTAGGGAAATGGAGGCACAGAGAGGTGAAGTGACTTTGCCAGGGTCACATAGTGAGTACCTAGCAGAGCACAGAGAAGAACCGTGTTTGCTGACTCCCGCTGTGGTGCGTTATGACCACTGTGCTTGTCTCTTTGGCAGACTCCGCCATTTGATTTCACTCTTAAAGTGACCCTGCCAACTGATTTCAAGGTCCAAAGTTTAGATTATTTGAAAGGTTTTTTTGAGATCTAGCCTAGATAGAAATGCTTGTATCCATGGTGGATTTCAATAAATACCGTATTGTTTGGTATTTGGATTTTTTTTTTAAGGAAACAGCACCCTCCCTGTGAAGCCAAACATAGCAGGAGAAAGTGAAACTGACAAGAAACAAAAGTCAAACTTGCCAGACACGTTGCTTTGCCCACACTGTAATCAGTAGACCCACAAATGTGCTTAGATTTGTTCCTCATTATGCAAAGCCATGTCATTAAAGCTTTACGTTTTCATTCCCTGTATATATTTTCTCCTTCATGTTGAACTGGATAAACCAGAAATCCTTAGCCTGGCATACAACAAGGGCATTTTACTCAGTAGTACAGTGATGTTAACATAGTGAACAAAAATAAATTAGAGCTTTAGAGAGCTGAAAAAGTGATTTTACTTCCACCACTCTCAAATTTCTCTTTTACAAAACTCATGTGAAATGGCCTCGGCACTGCATGTTCCCTTCATGAAGAGTGACTCACTCCCACTTACCGCAATCCAGCCTCTTTCATGAGCTATTCAGATTCCCATCAGAAACTCAGCAGTGATGAGCTAGTATCCGAGAACTCCAGCTTTCTAAACATTTTGCTTTCTAAAGAGTGCTTCACTCAAAAACATTTTGCTAGAAGCCCTCAGCAGGTGACACCAACTGTCTTCCTGACCTGTAAGCTCCAGCTCAGAAGTCATTAAACCAATGTCTTGAGCATTTGTCATCATTAGAGATCCCATGGCACTTTTTTGTGGGACTACAGATATCAGTGTCCTGGACATATTCCAAATTCTGCATTCTACCCTGTAGTTTCAATTTCACTTATTCTTCATTTCTTTGTCTAAAGATTGTTAACTGCAAGTAATGATGTGGGTGCAGAATAACTGCTCTGTGCCACTACAGGGGGGGCTGAATGTCAATAACAGGTAAAGGTATTTCTAAGCAGTAACAAGCTATGTAGTGTCATGGGCAGTAGGGTCTCAGGAGAAAAAGTTTGTGAGGAAAGTTGTCCCAGCACTTTTTATTAACTGCCCAAGCACTTGGTTTGGAGTCTGCTCAGTATGCTGGAAATTTCTAGTTCAAACTGGGAATGATCTGAGTCTCACCACAGTCATTAGCATAGCCACACTCTTTCTATCACTTTCTTTGCATAACCACACCCACCTATGTAACTCAATATAACTTGATACCCATTTTTCAGCTACTTCAATTCCTCTAAGGCACTGGTTTTCAACCAGTGTGCCATGACACACTGGTGTGCCATGAGAACTGTGCCATGTGTGCCATGAAATTTTGTACAAAGGTAATGAAAATCAATGTAAAGCAAATATTGTTTTCTTTTAAACAATTTTCTATTCAACCAAAATTACAACTCATAAAACTTGTGAAAATTAATCAAATTAAAAGCCAGGTACGATCTTTCGATTCTAAAACATGAACATTCTAAAGGCAGGTGGCCAAAGGGTAAAATCGAGATGATGTATACTTTTTTCCAGTGGATTTGAAACATTAATGCATTTATGCACAATGTTGCAAACCTCTTTAGTAAGACTGTAAGCATAGTAAAAGTAAGGAAATGTGACATTTATGAGCAATCAATTCAGCTGAAAAAAGTGTGTGTGCTGTGGAATGGTTTGTCTCATTGAAACATCCCTGTTACTGAAAAGGTTGGGAACCCCTGCTCTAAGGCAACACTTCTGTCTTTTCACTGACAATCTGACCCACAACAATCTGTCAATGGCCAGTAGTTTGGAAATATTTTTTCAGTTTGTCATGTAATTAAGCAACCGAATTTTATTTGAGTCCAATGTGATTTAGAGGCTTTCTCAGGGCATAGCCTCTAATGTGACTGAGGCTGGTTACATAGCGGCTTCAGCCAGGTTCTACTTGGCTTAGGCAAGTTGGAAACACTGTGTATAATATTTCTCCACCTGGTACCGCCACTTGCAATGATTTTGAGGGTTAGTATGTGGTTTAAGTGGCACATTATGCTGGCCTTGTGCATGGGGCTGCATTTCACTTTTAATGAGTGAATGTAGTATTGTTATACTGGCTCTGTAGTGCAATACCATAGGCACGTACTTGGCTGGCACTTGCTGATTAGATCTGAGATGCTTTGTAACTAGAGAGTAAAATAGTTGTTAGGTTTTCATAATACTTGAAAATATTTTTGCAAAAGAAAAAAGTGTTTTTCAATTACAGTGTTTATGTGTCTAAGCTACCTCTTTTGCTGAGTTTGTTTTGGCTCCAAGAAGCTAAAGAATAGAATAAACAAAGCGTAATTTCAATGCTTTTCTCCCCCATGCAGGGGGGAAAATCCTTACCACACACACACACTTCATGACTGCAGCCAGGGAAAGGGAGGGGTATTATAAACACAGCATGTGCCCTTTTCTGCTTGCCAGAGCCATATTAGAAAGAGGACAGAAAAAACAAAATTAGAGGTGAAATGAAGAGAGTGGACCAGTGGGGAAAATGAAGTGGCATTGAATTAGAATCCGCAGATGCTGAATCTGGCAAGGTGATGCCTCATGAAATTTACATCCCTCCTACTGTCCCATCAGGGCTTGACTTTGCTTCCACTTTTTGGATCATTGCCCTTTGGCCAACAGATCATTTTTCTTGGAGGCAAGGCTGGGTACGGCCACAGAACATGGTGGGAAACAAGAATGGGAGTCGCCTTATTTTAATATTTGCCTTATTTATTTGGGGCGTCTCAGGGGGTTGAGAATTATGAAAACAATTTCTAGCAGGGTGTGGCAGGGCAAATAAACTAAATCATACTTAACAAAACATACCAGAACCCACCAAAATAATGCCTCCTAATATTTAGTTAGTTAGTGAGGGCTGGATTCTGGTACCCTTGCTCACAGGGAGCAATACCATCAATGGGACAGATTGTGCCAATAAGGTACTGCTCAGCTCGAGGACAGCTGGCAGAACAGAGCCCATAGGGGTAAGATTGTGCAGCCCTTATTCTCCTTAGGGAGCATGTACTCATTCAGCAGGGCCACTGAGGCCTGGATTGCACAATCCAGCCTTGAAGGTCCTGTCAGGTCAAAATTAACTCAATATTCACTTCATAGGGAGAAACTTTGAAAAGTCCTAGGAAGCATGTCCATTGTGCAGCTTAATTACTTTCTGTAATGTGATGAAGTGTAATTTTGCCGTGCTCAGTGTATTCAGGTGAGTTATTTAGATTTTACGGCTTTCTCAATAAATCTCTCAACATTTGCCAGCAAGGGTTTTTTTTTAATTCTATGCATTTCCAATAAAAAATGTCCAACAGGTCCTTCAAGAATCTCCTTAAAAGGCTCTCTTGTGACTCTCAGAGGCTCCAACTCTCCAGTCCAATTTGCTTGGGCAGACCCGTGGACCTGGACGGAGCCCTGCTGAATTCAACGGGCCCTGCCCAGCCAGATCAGATTGCAGAATCTGGGCTTAGAAAAACATTCTGCTCTTCCTCAGTAAACGATTCTTGTCCTCTTCCTAGATACAAAGGTCAGACCATTAATAACAAGTATTCATGCCAACCTCCTCATTACCAGAGCAAACCTACAATGAAGAGGAGGCAGGAAACCAGTCTCCACCTTGCAAAATAATACGTAAGACCAACAGGAAGCTCATATCAGCACTGGTGACAGCTCCTGCCATCTTCTCTTCCCTGTGTGTACCATGCAGAGGGGAGCTCTAGTCAAGTTAATATAGTCTGTATTCATTTCTCTGGAGGGTGGGGAAGTGGGTGGCTGGTCCCACCCCATACTCTCACCCCATGCACAGATCCCTGTCATGCAGTCTGGGATAGAGTAGCCAACACTGCTGGCTAGCCCCACATGCTTCTGCTTCTGCACAGTTAGGGGCAGGCCCATGTACAGCATTCCCTCTGCATGAAGATGTGATACTCTGGCTTAACATCTAAAAAGAAAAGGGTTTTACCATTTTAACATGGTGATGATTTACAGTAGCACATGGATGTGGTCAGAGTCCCCTTGTGTTAGGTGTTGGGCAGAGGTAAAGTAAGAAAGAGCCCTTGCTTATGACACAATAGAATCATAGGCGATGTCTACACTGGCAAGTTAGTTTGAATTAAGGAGGCTTAATTCGAACTAACTAAAGCCATGGCTACACTAGGCTTTAGTTAGTTTGAATTAAGGGCTTATTTAATTCGAACTAATAAGTTTGAATAGGGTATTCGAACTAAGGGGTTAATTTGAACTAACTAGTTCGAATTAACCAATGTGGCTATGTTAATTCGAATCAATTTCTTAGTTCAAACTCACCAGCCATTGAAATGAATGGGGATCGCTAATTTGAACTAAGTTTTCCTAGTTCGAATTAAGCTAATTCGAACTAATTTTAGGAAGTGTAGACATAGCCATAGAAACTGGAAAGGACCATGAGAGGTCATCTAGTCCAGTCCCCTGCACACCTGGCAGGACCAGTATCCTCTTAAACCATCCCTGACAGGTGTTTATCTAACCTGCTCTTAAAAACTTCCAAGGATGGAGATTCAAAAACCTGCCTAGGAAACTTATTTCAATGGTTAATCACCTTGACAGTTAGGAAATTTTTCCTAATGTCCAATCTAAACCTCCCTTGCCGTAATTTAAGCCCATTGCTTCTTGTCCTATCATCGGTGGTTAAGGAGAACAATTTTTCTCCCTCCTCCTCATGACAACCTTTTAGGTACTCAAAAACTGTTATCATGTCCTCTCTCAGTCACCTCTTTTCCAGACTAAACAAACCCAGCTCTTTCAATGTTCCCTCATAAGTCAAGTGTTCCAGAACTTTAATCATTTGTGTTGCTCATCTCCTGGACTTTCTCCAATTTGTCCACATATTTCCTGAAATGAGGCACCCAGAACTGGTACTCTGGTTGAGGCCTAATCAGGGTAGAGTAGAGCGGAAGAATGACTTCTCGTGTCTTCCTTACAATATTCCTGTTAGTACATCCCAGAATGGTGTTTGCTTTTTTTGCAACAGCATTACATTGTTGACTTATTATTATTATTATTATTTATTTAAATTGAATGATTTCAGAGCACTTAGGATTGGCAACGCTGAGACAGACAAACAGTGGGGAGGGGACAAACTGGCACAGTTGTGTTGTCGTGTTGAACTACAGAGGTAGAGCCCTGCTTTTTCATGGCTTCTAGCCCCACCACTGACCACTGTACCAGGCTGTTTCTAAGGGTCTAGTTCAAAAGTCAGGGAAATTTTAAGAACATTTCTCTATCATGTTGAAGACACAAACACAACAACATCATGCAAGTGCTGCAAGTCAAACTGAGTAAAATGCAAAAAGTAATCCAGTAATGTAAAGGGACAAAAATAAGGTCTAAAATTCTTTAACCTCTAATGATTCAAGGTGTCATTTGTTGTACAGGTCATGTCAATTTTTAATTTATTATTTTTATCTTCACAATCTATCTTTAAGCAGAAGTTGTGTCTACACTTGCAAGTTAGGTCGACTTAAGGAGGCTTAAGTCGACCTAACTTAGTTCCTGTCCACACCAGGCTTTCATTAAGTCGACTTAAAAAATTCCTTAGGTCGACTTAAAGGTTAGGTTGACTTAATAAGAACCGCTGGTTAGGTCGACCTAACCCTTAGATAGACTCCTTAGGTCGACCTACGCACAGTGTGGATGCTTAAGTCCACTTTATTAGGTCGACCTAAGGGCAGTTAGGTCAACTTACTAAGTCCCTATTCAGGGGAAGCACTTTGTTAAGTCGACCTAATAAGGTGAACTTTAAGTTGACTTAAAGTTGATCTAACATTTTGTAGTATAGACATTGCCATAGACTCTAAGGTCAGAAGGGACTAATATGATCATCTAGTCTGACCTCCTGCACAATGCAGGATATAAAACCTCACCCACCCAGTCCTGTAATAAACCTCTAACCAATGAATGAGTTATTAAAGTCCTCAAACCATGGTTTAAAGACTTCAGGGTACAGAGAATTCACTAGCAAATGAGTTGTGACCCATGTTACAGGGGAACGCAAAAACCCTCACAGTCTTTGCCAATCTGCCCTGCGGGAAAATTCCTTCCTAACCCCAAATATGGTGATCAGTTAAACCCTGAGCATGTGGGCAAGACTCACTAGCCAGACACCCAGAAAGAACTCTCTGTAATAACTCAGAACCCACCACATCATCTGTGCAGTGTAATTATACAAAGACCTAGGTAGCTGTCATGAAAAGAATACCACAAGTGCCTGGAGAGATTGAATGTGTATCTATTGTGTATATGGACATATAATGGCAATATGAAATCTGATTAAAGGCTCCATATGTGTTTTTTTATGTAATTCAACACAAGGAAGAAAGGAAAACTGAAACATATAAAACATTTTCTAACATCTGCATCCAGTGACAAAGAATAATTAAGAATCATAGAAACTGGAAGGGACCATAAGTGGTCATTGAGTCCAGTCCCCTCTACTGTAGAAAAGGACCTGGGGGTTATGGAGGATGGGAAGCTGGATATGAGCCAACAGTGTGTTCTTGTTGCCAAAAAGGCCAATGGCATATTGGGCTGCATCAGTAGGAGTGTTGCCAGCAGATCGAGGGATGTGATTATTCCCCTCTATTCGGCATTGGTGAGGCCGCATCTGGAATACTGTGTCCAGTTTTGGGCTCCCCACTACAGAAAGGATGTGGACAAATTAGAAAGAGTCCAGCGGAGGGCAACGAAAATGATTAGGAGGCTGGGGCACATGACGTACAAGGAGAGACTGAAGGAACTAGGCTTTTTTAGTCTACAGAAGAGAAGACTGAGGGGAGGATTTGATAACAACCTTCAACTACTTGAAGGGGTGCTTCAAAGAGGAGGGATCTAGGCTGTTCTCGATGGTAACAGAGGACAGAACAAGGAGCAATGGTTTCAAGTTACAGCTGGGGAGGTCGAGGTTGGATATTAGGAAAAACTTTTTCACTAGGAGGGTAGTGAAGCATTGGAATGGGTTACCTAGGGAGGTGGTGGAATCTCTGTCTTTGGAGATATTTAAGGTTCGGTTAGACAAACCCTGGCTGGGATGATTTAGTGGGAGTGGTCCAGCTTTTAGCAGGGGGTTGGACTAGATGACCTCATGATGTCCCTTCCAACCCTAAGACTCTATGATTCTATGATACTCATGGCAGGACCAAGTACCCTCTTAAACCATCCCTAAATCATCCCTAAACCAGGTCATTATCTTGACAGCTACACAAAGCATTTTAGGGCTAAGGCCCTGTTTCTCCAGACTCATGCAAAACAAACAGCTTTATGCACATGTTTGAACTCAATAGTCTATCCATGTAAAATTATGCTCATACACAAGCTTTTGTAGGTCTGGTCCCTAGAAAATCTATGGTCCCACTAGAACATACTGAAAATCAGAGAGTTTCAAAGTTGACTTAGGGGGAAAATATATATGTTTAATGTTTTCTTTTAAGGTAATTGTGGATAAGAGTTTGGTGTTTTATAGTTTAATACTAATAAATTTAATTGAAAACGACTTGATCCTTTGATACAAATTAGTGAGTACTTTTTAAAGTTAAAGTGTAGACTAG
Source organism: Pelusios castaneus (assembly GCA_007922175.1). Classification (NCBI taxonomy): domain Eukaryota; kingdom Metazoa; phylum Chordata; order Testudines; family Pelomedusidae; genus Pelusios; species Pelusios castaneus. The sequence goes on from ML685771.1 coordinate 19,843,271, forward strand.
AAATGCGGCTCTGCTCTGAAAAGAGACTGTGAAAACAACATCATGAGGCTGTAAAAATAGCAACATTGCTTCTGGCTTGAGTGCCATCACCAGTAAATAAAGACCCTGCAGTTAAAGTATGGTGAGGCATAGCATGGCAGAAGTTCTACTGATGATACAAGAGACAGAATAGATGGTAGTTTAATCACCTATATCTGTTTTGCCTCTGCTGGGCTAACAGGAATAAAAAGTAATACAACTTATTTTTGTCAGTAAATCTGATTTGCAGAGAGCTTGTCTGACTTGTAATAAGGTGATATTTTCACAGGGGTATTTTAATGATAATAAGCACACCAAAGGAGACCCTCCTACGATTTGGGACTGATAATGTTATTAACTTACTTTTGTTGGTTTCTGGTACAGCTCAGCTAAAGACAGTAGCTTGGGTGTGAATGTTTCTAGCATCAACAAAAATAACATCATCTGTCCCAAGTGGGTGGGGGATCTACTGTATCGCATTAAAAACAACTGCTTCACAGTGTTCAAAGATAAGATACGTTCTCATGGGCTTTGTTGAGTGCCTGCCACACCATCTTAACCCAGAGACACATCAGGATTTCCTGACAAAGTGCCACAGGGTCAACTTGATTTCCTCCTGTAATCAACAGCGGCCCCTTTGGAACCCTTACTCAATTGCCTTGTGTGTTGACGTTTGGAAACCTTGTGTTAATTACCAAGTCCTTTCACCCTTTGTTTCTCTGCTTTAGAAATGCAACCTTTGCATTTTGACCACACCTACTTGGACACAACTCCTTCGGCAGCTGACGCCATATGCTTTCCTGACTCTCCATCTTATGGATCGCTGTATCAGCTGAGGGTTTATGGAAAGGGGTCACAGAAAGCAGCAGTAGCCTTGGTCTTTAACTGCAGTAACTCATTAATCAGAGCCGTTGTCTCCTGTCACCCTGGGCTGGACCAATTTTTATAGTGGGGGTGCTGAAAGCCACTGAAGCAAACTGTAAACCCTGTATATAGTGGAAGCCACTTTAAGGCAGGAAGTGCGAAAGCACCCCCCACACCTCTCGTTCCTCCAGCTTGAGTTAAGTAGTGGTCATGGGAGTGTCCTTTCTTCATTCTTTTATGACAGATCCAGAATTTAGAACTTCACAAATAAGATAAACATGAGAGCTGGGAAAAGGGGTGGCAGCATCTGCAGTCAGCAGCAAAGTGATATGCACTTAAGCATGGTTTAAAGTATTTGGGAAATGCAGTAATCTCATTGCTATGGAAAAAAGGCTGGGAATGTTATTTCATGGTCGAAATGATGGAAATTCCTTTGGGAAAGAGAAGACCTGGCACACCTCCATGTTTTAGAAATATGTAGAACCAGTGGGAGGGAGAGAGGGGTCCATGCTGACTTGATACGCTAGGGACGCTTTAGAAAAACCAAAAAAGGCCAGGGGCTGTGTTAGCCTTCTCCTACCTAGTCTTCCCAAAAGAAGCTCTAGGGTTACAGATGCAAGTATTTCACATGCTGTTTCCCAGATATCATTACTAAATATGAATTAAAGACAACCTTCAGTCCTTCCTCACGTGGACTGACAGTAATGAAAAGAAGAGTCTGTTCTCAGGACAGGAGTTTAGTGTGGGTGAAGTTACCTGTTGACAGTCCTGGACACTGAGGGACACTGTTCACCTCTACAATGGGCATTGCCCAGGCAGCAGCAACGTAAGATCGAACAGTCTCGCCAATGAGGCTGACTGAATGCTTACTGACACCAATGGAAACTTTCCATTGATTTCAACGGCATTTGGATAAGGGCTCAAATGCCTCACCAAGAGTGTGGGGAAAATACCACTAATGGTGAGATAGCAGATCAGACTTCCAGCATCTCTAGCTACCATTTGGACAGCAGGAGGCATTTAACAAATCTCCTTGATGAGTTTGTTGCCATTTCAGCCTCACTCTGCTGGAATTGCTAAACAGGAGATCTCTCCTAGAGTCTCACACAGAGACAGGAGTGGGTCTAAGCTGAGTTTTTAGTTCCTTCCCTGGAAGCCTCAGGTATTAGCTAATAACAAAGGGTATGTCTACACTAGCAATTTAGGTTGACTTAAGGAAGGTTAAGTCGACCTACAGAACTCCGCATCCGCACCTGGCTTTCATTAAGTCGACTTAAGGGCTTCCTTAAGTCGACTTAATAACTACCACTCTTTAGGTCGACTTGACGCTTAATTCGATCTGTTAAGTCAACTTAAAGGCAGTGTGGACACGGTCAACCTAATTCCCTAAGGCAATCTAAGGCAGATGGGCTGGTGAGAAGGGAGCCATGGCTCCCCACCACTTCTATTGTATGTCAGCCTGACATCTCTTCATAGGTGCAGACATGCTTAAACCTGGACTACACATTAGGGTTTCTAGTTTGCCAAAAATGTTTTGTTCCCTTTCCATTAATCTAGGCAGCATCGCTCTATGCGGGATCATTTGTATGTTGCGCATAGTTACTTAGACAGTTTGGATGCTAAAGAAGGACTTTTTTAAAACCACTTTAATAATATTACTTTATTATTTTGAGCACATATCAACAGACTTGCTCATTTATCAAAGGTGACACATGAGGCAGGAGAGTCAACACAGTAATTCACGAACTTCACGTGTGTCATTACTGTGCCATTAAACACTGAGTTCGCTCACACCTCACAAGGATTACATTTGGCACCCCTCTCTTTATTTCTTTCAAATGTATTTGTTTTGTGCAGCTGCTAATAATGAAAGCAGTTGTTGCACTGAGTCGGTTCCAAGAACTATTCCCCAGCCTCCTAGTACATATTACTTGTTACTGAAATATATTTTGATGTGAGTCAGACCTCATAAAACAACACGTAGTCAACTTGTATCTAGACAAGCAATAATTTCTCCCCGTTCCTATGTTATTTTAAAATTATATATATATATATATATATATATATATATATATATATATATAAAATATGTGGGGTTGGCAGAATTTGATTTTTTTCATCATTTCAATTGATAATATCAATGCTTATTTTAAGAATCTTTTCTATATACGATTTCACTGTTGCTTAAAATTATGTTTAAGCACCTTGTCTATTTTTACTAATTTCAATTTTCACAGTTGTGAGAGGTTATGTGGGCTGTCAGACAGTAATTATATGACACTACTCATTGAGATTCAAAAGCACTAAATTTTTATGACCATTACAACCCAACTCGTCAACATCATACGTCAAAATATACTAACTCTAATAAGTTCTCAAGCAGCATTTTTCTTATTTTGCTTATCTGTAAATTTCAATTATTATTGATGGAAATTTTTTGACAGTTTGGGTGTGTACAGTGAAATCAATGTAGGTCGATATTTAGCAATAAAAATCTAATCCTCCTATACCTGTTTATGTTCAACTTTTAGCCTGGTATGCAGAATGGGCAGCAAAGCAATTTCACCAAAGAGAATAGCCATTATTGTAAAGGGAAAGGATTGACAGGGGACCTTTTTAATATTCTATGTTCTGCTCCAGTTACCTGTAGGAGAGGTTACATCTACTGATACTGAACAAACAAAAATCACCACTTTCCAGGAAAAAAATTATAATTTTCTCTCCTTTGTAGATACTATTATTAGTTAAGGCTTTTAAAAACATACATAATTGTTCATTTTCATTTTTCATTCTTAATACCTATTACACACTTATCAACAGGGTTATAATTATGTAAATGGATTACCATTACATGCAATTAACCCATTGCTCCCCCGAGGATGAGATGCATCCCACAGTGAGCTTTAAGGGGGTTCAGAACAGTGGCAGTATGAGTGACCTCCAGGTTGCCCTGCTAACAAGGCAGAGTGAAAATGGGAATATGATTGATTTAATTTTTCTAAAGGAAGACTCCGCTTTTAAAAATGTGAGATGGTACAAGAGCCCTTAACGCAGTGGTTCGCACCCTCTTTACCACTGTGGGCCACGTATGCAGATTTCTGTACACACACACACACACACACACACACACACACACACACACACAATCTGCCCATCTGCCAAGAACTATTTAGAATTTGTTACAGACAGCAGTACGATTCAGATTGATGCAGGATCTTTCACTGCAACACCGGCAAATGTCTATCAAGAGCATTTTAAATGAGCAAAATAAGTCAAAATATTAGCTGTTAAAATGAACTAATTTACCATACGAGTGGCATGGCACTGTGTATTGCTGGCCTCACTTCTGCACTGCTATTGGTTGCACACCTGGACTGAGCACCCCGAGAGCGTGGTGGTGGAGCCTGCCTGTAAAGATGGGAAGCCCTGTCTGATGCAAGGTGTCCCCCACAACCAGGGACTGCCGCATGCATCGAGCCTCCCATGCATTGCCTTCCTGGGGCTGTCTGCCCAGCTCCCAGACCTCCCCAATGCTGGGCTGGCACATGTGTCTCTTTCAAGTCTTTAAACAGCCGTTATATGCAGTTCCCATTGCTCCCTTTCGTGAGGTGCCAACTATTATTATCTCTGTTCCTCTAGTTTGTGAGCCAAGTACAAGGCTCAGTTTTGTCTAGTTCATAGGTGTTGGGGGGCTAAGTGGGTGCCAGATCCCTCCCTCACCATTCCCCGGCTGAACATGGCGGGAGCCCTTTCAGTCTCACGAATACAAAGAACGTTTGCCTGACAGCGGGACTGGGTTCTTAATTTTCCCCCATTCATTTCACTCTAGGGTCTCAATGATGGGTTTTCCAAACCTTTTCATCTCTAGAGAGTACAGAATATTGTTGTATTTTATTGTAAAATAAGTACAATGCAGTATTTTGGTATATTCAGCATGCTGAAATACTATGTTGTGTATGATTATTACTTGCCAAGAACCTGTGTGAATGCCACATTATGGGTGAGAGTTTAAACTCACAAAGCTGTATGTCCTTCAGCAGTGGTAACCTGACCTCACTGAACAGCCTGGTCCTTGGACAATGGACTGACTAACATGCATTATGGATCCCTTCTGGGTCAGATCTTTCCTTCCTGGAAATCTTTATACACTGCATTGATTTGTGTGAATGGAGATGAGACAGGGGAACTGGAGGAGCAGTAAGAAGGACTTTGTCTTACACAGTCCTTCCTTTGTTAAGCATTTGTGTAAACTGCATCTTAACAAGGCGACCGGCATCTTAAATTTGATAACCCCAGGTTCCAGCAAGTGGAGGTTTCAGTTCAAGTGACTTGCGAGTCAGGGAGTTAATCAACCAGTCTCTCATCACTATCCCATGGCCAAGCCTGCAGAGGGTTGAAAAGCTTCTAACACTATTATGTTTTCTTTCAAATGGAAACTCCACGTTGACTTTGCAAGTTGTAAACTATTATCTCTGTTCCTCTGTATTCTGTGAGTTTAGTACAAGGATCAAAGGCTACGTCTACACTAGCAATTTAGGTCCACTTAACGACCCTTAAGTTGACTTAAATTATTCCCTGTCTACACCAGACATTCATTAACTCGACTTAAGAAATTCCTTAAGTCGACTTACTGAAAACTTAAGTTGACCTAATAAGAGCCGCCCATTAGGTTGACTTAAGCCTTAAGTCGACTCCTTAAGTTGACTTAAGGACGGTGTGGATGTGAGTAACCCTTAAGTAGACTTTATTAAGTCAACTTAAGGGCAGTTAGGTTGACTTAACAAAGTGGACTTAATAAGGTCGGCTTTAAGTCGACTTAAAGTCGAATTTATTAAGTCAACTTAACAAAGTCGAAATCATTTTTTCTAGTGTAGACATAGCCAAAAGCCTGCAGCTAAAGAAGGAAATGTTTTAGGATAGATAGAAAAGATAGGCCCTGGATGCAAACTCTGGAACCACATTTCTAACACCTCAGGCTTCATGGTTGTTTGCATGTAAGGTTTTTGATTTAGCCCATTATAATCGTTTTGTCAGGTTCCCAAATCTTAGGCACATCTAACAATGGTTTTGTCCTCCATTCCCCTTCTGCTCTTCTGTTTATTCTCCTGTCACTGCCATCGTGGCTATATTTTAAACGGTAAGCTCTCTGGACTGTCTTTGAGTTATTTGTTTATACAATACCTCATATAATGCGATCCTTTCATGCTGTCATAACAACAACAATGTTTTGAATGTTGATTTTGTCATTTGTATGCTTCGTGGCAAACTGCCAACTCCACTTAGTGGGTCTCACATTTCTGTCTTTCATTGTGGGTTAGGGAACCAGCAGTTACCCTTTCTCCCCAGTGCTGGGTGGTTCCCTCAGTGGGGGTCCAGTGGGTAGAGGAAGAGGGGTAGGGACCTCGGCCCACCCACTCCTCCAGGTCCCAGCCAAGGGGCCCTGCAATAGCAGCTATTTGCTGCAAGTGCCATACTCACAGCTGCAATATTTTCCCTGGGGCCAATTTTCCCCCCTTTGTCCTTTCAGTTTCTGGTATCAGTAACTCAGTTCTGTTTCCAAAAACCCTCCCCCTCCTGGGGCCCAGTACGTTCCTCCAAGCTCTTTTCTGCTCCTCCATGCAACACAACTCTTCTCCTGCTCCTCTGCACCATATGATATTCCTCTACACAACACAGCACTCCTCCTACTCCATCTCCAGCTTGTGCCCCATCTGTCTGGAGCTGGAAGGTTTTTATCAGGCACTTGGCGGGGTCTTAATTGGCTTCAGGTGCCCTTGCTCCGTAGCAACCTCAGCTAGTCAATAGAGAACAAAGCTCTCGGCATTCTAGGGCTTACATATCCCCCTTCTCTCACTCTCAGATTGCCCTCTGCCCCTGATATCTCACAGCCCGTAAAGCAATATCAGAACTCTGATGATCTGTTCACGAAGGCAACCAATCATCCGCCTTATCTTTCAAGATATAATTTCGCAGACCCAGAGAAGCCACCACAGATATTAATCAACATGTAGACTCAGTTGAGAACACCTCCTTGAAAAGAACCTCCCCATTCCCTCATCTTACTCATTGGCCTGGAAAAGCAGCAGGTTAGAGGGAGTGAAGTAAATGGATGCAGTGATGAAATTATAAAGAGGGACATGCAGGGCATTGCTGAAGTAGAATGCAAACGCATCCACAATTAGCTTTCAGCCACTCTTGTTGTTAGCATTGCCCGAGTTATAAAAACAGAAGCAAATGAGGTAAGCCTTCCTGATGACAGCACTATTGATTCTCCAAACTCAACTTTGATGTACTCGAGCAAAATTCTTGGATCATTTCTTCTGGAAATGAGAAAATGCTAAGTGATGGGCAAACTTGACCTAGTGGCTAATTCTTTTCTTCCTTTTTTAAATACACCCGTTAAGAAGAAAAGGCTTTTAAACATATCCCTTTTGACCTGCTACCAAAATCTGTTTTCAATCAAAACTATGTTCCATTTGTCTATGTCTGTGTCACTCTTTCAAGGGAAGTTTTTTGTTGTTTTTTTTTTTAAATGGGGGGGTTGCTATTTTGGAACAACAAAGTAAGTTTGTCTGAAATAGGAAGAGAGGGAAAGAACCCAATGATATTCTTATACACTAAAAGTAGTTTCAGCTGTAGTTCTTGATCTGATTTTATAATCTGCTGTTTGAAATTTCCGTGTGTAGATTGAGCTAACTAGATCTGGGAAGTGGTTTCTTGGCTGGTTTGCATTAAGCTGGAAAACACCAATCAGCCAATAGGGATGGCTGCAAGTCACTTCTGATCAGAGACAGATTAAGGGGCCTCGGGTCCCCACCCCCCACCACAACAGCCTGTGGGCAGGCTGACGCTGAGGGGGAGCCCTGGGGCCAGAGGCTGCTCTCTGCGCCGTCCCTGGTCTCAGTCCCATTCCAGCTGGTATGCCCCTGAAGGCAGCAAGGCTGACTGGTGCACAGTGCAGTTTCCAGTGCAGTCCTCCAGGGCCACGAGCCCTGGAAGGCCGTGACGGGGGCCATACAGAACGCCAGCTGGCCCCACCCCCAGGGGCAGGAGCGTAGAGCTTGGTCTCTGGCCCAAGGTGGCCCCGCCCCCAACACTGGCAGGCCATGGGCAGGGGCTCGCCCAGCCAGGGGCTCCCATAATGTGGAGAACCCTGGGCATGGGCCCCATAGGCCCGTACAATAATCCGCCCCTGCTTCTGATGTCCTGGGTGAAAAACAGCTTTGTGCCACAGAGCTGTGTTTCAACCATTCCCATCCCATACAGTCTCAGCCACGCAGTTACCCTTATGTGACCCCTGTTGGTTGGGCTTTGTGGCAGCTGTGACATAATGTTTTTGATGGCAGGGTCTGGAGGAATTATGCTTGTGGCAAGGCAAGAATCTGTTTTGCATTAGCACTCCACATATTTATCAAGTCTTTATGCAGCATGGTTGCCTGTTGACAAAAGTTCCCTTTCCTCTGAACTAACTAATCCTCAAGGGAAATATCAAAGGAGATGCAGATAACATCCCACCTAGAAAAGTGGATGATGGGATGACCGTGAAGGCTAAATCCAAGACCACTTCCTTAAAGTCCAATTCTGAACTTTGTGTGTGATCCTAAAGAGTCTGCAGGAGGCAAGTCAGCAAAGAAATTAGTGTCCTCACTGTTCTGGCCAGGACTGCATCCTCCCACAGCTTTGGTGCTCTACAATATGGGATGGTCTGGTCCAACTTGGTCACTCCATCCTCCAAAAGACCCCAGGCAGAGAGAAAGAGGAAGTTCCCATGGAGTATAAGTATACAATTGACAAGAGAGGAGTGCTGGCCCCTTTCAAGTTCTCCACATCCTGTTAACACCAGTTCTGCTACAGTCAATGACTTCCATGGCCCCAAAGAGTGGGAAGGATGTGCCCAATAGGATCCTGCTTTTTAAATGTGTATTATTGTAATAACTTTCTTGAAACAGAAAATATTTCCAGGTGCCCTTAGCTTGCCACAGCATGTCAGTATCAATGGGTCCTTTTTACCATCGAACTGTCACATTGCAATGTTGCCTTCCCCAACAGTTTACTGTCCTCAGCCCTGGCATTTACTCTGTCAATATGGTCAGCCAATGACACCATGGACTGAAGGCCCACACTACAAATCAGACCTAATAAGGTTGACTTAAGCATTAAGTCGACCGAAAACGAGGTGTTATTAAGTCGACTTAACTTTTCCTTAAGTCAACTTAAGGAAAACCCAGTGTGGATGCAGAGTAGTTTAGATCAACTTAAGCCTCCTTAAGTTGACCTAACTTGTAGGTGTAGACGCACCCATAGATTCTAACAGGCTCCTTGCTTGTTCTGTGGAACTACATTAGTACAGTTACCTCTTTGGAACTTGTCTTACGTGTGTTGAATCTCAAACTCACATGGAGCCCCATTGGTTTGGAATGAGGCTCTGAATAGGTGCAAGGCCCCTCACGCAGCTCCAATTGCAGGATCTAGCCCTAAGACTGTAAAACAGTTGCTCTTTCAAGCCCAATCTTTTCTCCTCTTCCAAACACACAAGCACTCACAGAATGCAAGAGGAATAGGGGATTTGTTTGTTTGTTTGTTCTTTTTTTAGTGATCGTTAATCAGAGTTGCTATTTTCAAATCATGTGTCTTTGAAAAAATACAGAGTTGAGGGTTTTTTAAATCATTATAAGCTGTTTTTTGGGCATTCCAATGCATCTCATCTTCAAGCCTTCAAACCTGTTTTACAAGGATATGTCTATATCAAAAATCCCTCTAGCAAAAGCCAGTTCCTCAGCTAAAGAAAATGGGACCTGATTCATGGGTCTGTTTGTGTTTTACTGACACTACAACAACCATAAAAACCTAACCAAACTGACATGCTGATGGTTAACTCCAGCTTTGGGGCCTGATTCTCAACTCAGAATTGTTTCATTGCTAGCAGTTAACTTCCTCCTCATTTACACCGATGTCAGCAAGAGGAGAATAAGGCCTTCCATCTTTAGCTTGCCTACAAAATCACAACAGGAAGCCTGAGCTGCATGCGATTTCAAACTTTGTACGTATTAGGAATTCTCGGCGAGACTCACTTACACTGTCCCTTTGCAGCTCTTCGGGGTTCATCATGCTGCGTACTTTCAATATGTAATATTTCTAGCCTTTGCTTCTTTACTGTCACATACAAAATGGCCTTACTTTTCACAGTTTTACTGAAAGAATTCTGAAAATGAATGCTGGGAGTGGGACAGAGAAAAGGAAGGAAAATCTTGTGTCCTCCTTTTCCAGAATCCCTAATTCCGAAGGTACCTTGTAACTTTCATATGGATCTTAAACGTTTTTAATACCCTTTGGCAGGGGTCTATAAAGAGCGGTGTTCAACATGACATCTCTAATTCTGATGCCAAAGCTACCTTTCTGGCCCTTTCGGAGCATCTCACCCCAATGGTTGAGGCAATATCCCCCAAAGCAGTTCCAACCTAGTGGTAATAGTGGCACTAAGCCACAACTACCAGCAGCACCCATGCCAAACCCCACTGGATACGTCCACACTAGAGCCTTAGGTCAACTTAAGGACAGTTACGTCGACCTACAGACTGCTGCGTCCACACTGGGCACATATTAAGTTGATTTAAGTGCTTCCTTAAGTCAACTTAATAACACCACCTCTTAAGGTCGACCTAAGGCTTAAGTCGACCTTATTAAGTTGACTTAAGCCAGGGTAGATGGGGAATAGCCCTTACGTCAACCTAATTGGCCTCCGGGCCCCCTTGCAGAGTTCCTGGCCACTGCTCCATCGACCTAGTACCTGCCAGTGTGGACACAGGGCTGTGGACTCTCTAAGTTGACTTAACAGAGCCTCCAGTGTAGACGTACCCATAGTGATGTGTCATCCTATACCAATGGTTCCCAACCTGTGTTTCAGGGGCCAAAAGTGGCCCACTGGGGCTTTCAAAGTGGCCCTTGGTTCCCCTCTTGCTCGCTGTAGCATGGAGTCACTGCCTAAGACCTAGGTGGAGTGCGTTTCCACAGGGCTAAAAGACTGAGGCAGGCTCCTCGCTGCAGCCAAAGGGATAGGAAATTAGCGCTCCCCTTCCCCTGTTTGTAGCAGAGAGCATGGCAAAGTGCTCTGCCTAGGTCCATAGGTGCTAGGGTCCTTGCTAGAGTCAGAGGGAGAGGAGCACTGATCTTCTGTTTCCCCAGCTGCAGAAGGGAGCCACTGCCTTGAAACACAGATTGAGTGTGCAGAGCTGCAGGATGTGTGTGGTTTCCCTGCCGCAGCCAGGGAGACGGGAGATCCATGAGCAAGGAAGCAAACTGCTTTTCAGAGAGGGTCTGCTGGTGGAGATTGGTGGCCTTTTAGGGCTGTAAAATTGATACCTGTGGCCCTTGAGCCAAAAGGTTGGGAACCACTGCCCTATACCATGAACCCTAAAATTCCAACACCATGTACATTCCATCTGTGTCAGCTGGCATCTCCCTGTATTTGATGCAGAAGGATAGTCTGTAAGGGGGTTTTATTAGCATACAGTACAAGACTAGAGTCATGTAATTCATATATCCAATAGCAAAGCAGGGGAAGCCAGAGTTAAAGCTGATGGAGGCACCATAAGTATACATTTTACCATTAAGTTGCACTAAATGAATATATAATTTCTGAAAACTGGATTCCTCCTTGACCTCTACTCTAGCTGCAAGATTTGGGATTGGTAGAGTTTACTGACCCTCCAGAAAGGCAGCAGGAAGTCTGGAAATAGCTCTGTATATAGACACAAATATAAATTAGGCTTTATATTCATCTCTCTCTACATTCAGCATCATTCCCAGGCCCTCCAGCCCAAAACTGCGGGAGCACTGTTGTGTATTTGTAATGGACAACACATCAGTTACCATCTCAAAATATATCAGAGGGATGCACTCTTAAATAAAAATGCTTTGCTAGTGAAAATGTTGGCTCTCCATGGCTCATTCTGAAGACATAATTGGCTTCTTTTACTTCCATCATATGTTTTCATGTCTTTCCTTCCCTTTCTTTCAGAAACTAGTTACCACCCTGCCTTTCTGTTGCACAACAGCCTTCAGTCTATTTACCGGTTTGAAAGGAAATCCCATGTCACAACCCCAGGAGCACAAGGAATAATGTCCGGAATTCCTTTATCTATGACTAGGGTTGGCTCATGAGCCTTTTCCCGTCTCTTAAGTGTACACAAAATATTCTTTTTCTTTTGTTAAGGCAACAGTCTCAGCTTTTAATGATGGTTCTTAAAAAAAAAATCCTGTCTTGGCAGGATTCAAGAACAAATGTTTTCTGCTCTTCAGGCTCTTTTGTTGTTCAAGGTGAAGAGTAACAATGAAGAATAAGGAAAAATGAATCACTGCTCTTTGCCCTTCATAGTAAATTTGACCTTCACTGTTTTTAAATTTGGTTTTCTAAACTAATCAAGGAAACAAGCTGATGAGTCGCCCGCTCTGATTGCTCTTCATAGTGCTTTTGGTTGAAGTGATCAACCTCAAAAATGTGTAATGGGGTGTGTGGGTTTTTTGGTTTTTTTATTCTAAATCTTCAGGCTTCTGCAGATGCTTCCACTTCTAATGTTTGCCTACTGGAGAGCTGTGCTTGTCACTTGCCGGGGACTACACATAATTTGCACCCTCATGAAGCTGTTTTCAATACCCCTTGTTTCCAGCAAAGGCGTGCCACTCGTGGAAACTATAAGTACCAGCGTGCAGTGTTCCATTCTGAGACGTGTTGGATGGAAAGGGTTCAATGTTGCTTATAGTGAAGTGGGCATTATGCAATCTTATCTCGCCACACCTCCACTTATAGGCTATGTCTACACTTGCAAGTTACACTTGCAAGGAAGCTTAATTCGAACTAACTTAAGCCTTGGCCACACTAGGCTTTCATTAGTTCGAATTAAGGTCTTCCTTAATTCGAACTAATATATTCAATTGCTTAGTTCGAACTAACCTTTTTTCTCCTCTTGAGTCAGTACAGCGGAAGGCCATTCACATATTATTTATGGTACAGGTACTGTTCCACTTACAACTGGCAAATGCAATGGCTTCATTTAAAGATCTGTGCACCATCAAGTCAGTTGCAGAGTCAGCTGCAATGTTGGGATTCTAATTTCAGACTCCGCTGCCTGCCTCCAAATTCAGAGCTTTTCATGTTCAGTTTGGTCCTGAACCGCCCATCCACAATTTTCAATTCAGACCAAAACTTCCTCAGAGTGCTGGGCTGCTCAGCATTGAGGTTTTGCCATGTTACAGTAGAAAGACACAAGCTATGCCATTCAGACATGGTTCAGCTTCTGAACATCTGTCCAGGGCTCAGGTTTTGTTTAGGGTTGCAACTTTACATTCAGAAGGTGTTTATTTGAAGGGAACATGCCTGGGCTCAGATTTTCAGAAGCAACGGCGTGCACTGTGGACACACAATAGTGTTTGCAGTTACAATGAATGCATGTATAGATGACCAGTTAGATATTTAATTGACCATTTACACATACAATTACTGAGGCTGTGCACATGGCTGTGGACATTGTATAGACGTATTTTGCATGTACTATTCTGAAAACGTGGGGTCACAGCACACAGGGAAATTGTCTTACCTGGCCTACTAGTAAAGATCCTTCCACCACTACTTTCTGCTGACATCCAGGATCAGCACCATTCCCAAACACAGGAAACCCACTGACGCTAATGATCTAATCTTCCTCTTCCTTACAGAAATGTAGTTCCATTGATTTTAGTGGGGTTACTCTTAATTGACACCAGTGTAAGATCAGAATTAGGCCCCAATGCAGATTAAATTCAGATTTATGATAGAAAGATACAGCCACCCATTGGCTGTAACAAATCCCATATGCTGCTGCCTCCTAAGCAAGGTGTGCCCTATTCTTTGTACACAATGAGGCCTGCAACAGATTGAGTAGCATGGTTCTGGGAGGAGATAATCCAGTTTAGAAAGGCCTATTATAAAATTGCACCCCGAATGGGTACTTTTACAGATGTTGTAAACAAATTTCCCTTAGAATGTGCCCAGGAGATGACTCCTTTGTGCTACTAAACCTGGAAGATGCTTCTTCCAGGAGAACCATCGCAATTTGAGCAAGTCAACATTTCTGGTGTGCAAGATCATTCCAGGGATCATTGATTTCCGAGGCTGCTACTAAAGAGAGTCTAGAACTTGGCAATGCTCAGACCATTTAAAAAGGATGGCTACTATGGGGAGTCTACAGCCTGGCAATGCTCGTATTATTTAAAAAGCTGGCAAGCACCTGAAATACTTAGCACAAAGTAACGAAAGCCCTGGCCAGGGGGATTTCAGAAATACCTCTAATTTTTTGTCATCCTGCCCACTCTCTGATTTTGAAAGGGGGGACAGCAGCCTGTTATTCCCAACAGAAGTGGTGCTGTGTTGAAAAGTAGAAATTTTCAGGAATTTTTCATTAACGTTGGCTCTGGCAGATAAAATAGAGAAGGTGCCAAAGACAACAAGCTTGGGAATATGTCACTCCTGATTGCAGACAGATACTGACCCCATAGCCTAGTGCAAATGGGTCACCATGTCTGAGAAGCAGAATGATAGCCTTGAAGAGGGATAATGCCCAGCTAGTTTTTAAATATATATCTATTTTTCTATTAACTAAGTTCCAAGAGAGACTGTTCCAGGGAAAACTCATTTATGTTAGTTCCCTTTCAAGTGAGTGAATGTGCTCAGTAAGGGATTAAGCAAATGAAATTCTTACTCTGGCTGCAAAGATCAGCTTTCTACACCCCCATATAATTTGATTGTTTTTTTAGTCTGCAAAAAGTCCCAGATTATCAGCTAAATTTGTCCAAAAAAACTGGCGCAGGACAGAGTTCACTCAGACAGTGGAAGCTTTCCCAAACTTTCTCCACCAATGTATCTCAGATCTGCTCAAAGGGTGAGAGATGAATTCACCCTCCTTAATCCAAGCAGCCCTCAGCCCTGCAGCTGAGATTGTATTGAGGAGGCCACATATGGCAGTAATTCTATGATTGGGACACTGTCAAATGCAGATGAGGTGCACCAACAGACCTCCATGTGTTCCTTAACTCTCTAGAGATTAACAGAAATGTGTATCCTCTTAAGAGTTTGTCAGACTGGCCACAGCATTTCCAGCATGGATAAACCTGCACATACACAGAAGCTTCTTCATAAACTGGCTACTCCTAGTAAAAGTCATAGCTGTTTGACCTCCAGAACATGCATGGGTTTGGGTTTTTTTGGTTTGTGTATCTCTGTGTGCTTTGTATCATCCTTGTGTTTAAGTAGTTCATAGAATCATAGGGCTGGAAGGGACCTCATGAGATCATAGTTATGTACATATGTTGAGTAACATTCTCTGTGAGAATGGTGCTCCAGGATGCTGTGTTCTCACAGTCAGAGAATCTTCTGTGGAGACTGACACTGAAAATTATGTCAACTCTCAGTTTATTTTTGAGGTGATGCTGTTAGATGAGAATGCATGAAATTGAGAAAACATAACTCTAATTTGACAACATTAATAATATTTGGCACTTTTTCCAACCAAGGATCTGTTGCAAAGTGCTTTGCAAATGTATTAGGGAATTAACCTCTCAATGTGCTTGTGACGTTGGTAAGTAATTATACACAGTCAAATACTGAGCACTAGTCTACACTTGCCGCACTTTTTTGGCAGCAGTCGATGGGAGATATGCAAGGTACGTAAAATACCTTGTGTATCTCCCATTGCCTTCTAACTCCCACTTACCTCCCCCTACACACTGCACTAAGGCGACCAGAAATGCCGTCTGGTTGACTTAGCACTTCTCCAGTTATGGTGCTGGAGTTACAGCGTCGAGCTGTTGATCGACTGAGCACGTCTTGACAGACCACTCATTCGAACCTGGAAGAGCGCACTGATGGCGGCGAATTTGCCACCATCACTATAGACACAGATAAGGAAGTGTCATGCGTGAGGTCACACAGGAAATCTACAACAGAGGCAGGACTTAGAACCCAGGTAACTCAGCTCCAATCCTATATCTTAACTCCAAGATCCTCCTTGGAAACACTCCCTGGTTGAAAGACTGCCTTAGATTGCAATTGGGGTTGGCCTGAGCTCACAATATTCCCCTACACAAGGTATGGAAAGTTCCGAGTTTGTTGGCCCCAAACTGTGCAATTATGCAGGGCAAAGGAGAGATCATCAAATGAGATTAGTGTTTCTTAGATCTCTGATTGGGTGAGGGTCCACTTGCAATTCATACCTTCCAAAAATGTCTGAGGACGCAGAGAGCTTTCCTCAATAAACAAGCTCCAGATGAACTGGATTTCAATTTTTGCTTCCTCAGCTGTCGTAAAATATTATTCATAAATGTATTGCGCAGTCTGACAGCAATCAGATTATTTGTGTTGGGACTAATGAATACGAAAGCATGCAGGCTGTGGAGGTGTGAGAGACCAAGCCATCATCTGAGAGCCAAGAGGGATCTCAGTTTCAGTGACAGCAAGAATAAGTTGATCACACTTCAGCATCTTGTGATATGACTTTAAGAAGCATCTCGAGACTCAGACACTGGCATACCCGGGGGTTGGTTACCACAGCAATCAAACTAGAGTCCTTTAGCTGCAGCACATACTAAAGAAACCCATTAGAGGGAGCAGGAAATTAGCTCTGAGATTTTTTTCCATGCTGCAGACGCACTTGACATAAAACTAAGAGGCCTTTTGGAACAAGTTCACAACTGAAGTGACAGTTTTTGGTTTTTTACTATTATTTTATTTTGTAGGGGTAGCCCTGTTGAATGCACAATGCTCACTGCCCCCCTTAGGAAATTAGCAAACAGCATTGTATTTGTGGGCGGAGAACCCAATGAGGAGGCTATCTGTAAAAATAGATTCAAATAAATCTTCTGGGTATGTGACCAGCGAGTCTTGATACTGTGCCCCTTGAGCATATGCACAGCAGGTGACTCACATGGCAGGGCTGTAGGCTTACCATCCAGTGGGTGATAGGAGTGGTGCATGGACAATGTGGTGTTTCATAAGCTGGTGTCATGAGTTTTGTAACCTGCACAGAGCTGTTTACAGAAAATAGGATAATAATGACAGACCTTTTCTTTCTTAAATCTTTTTCATCTGCTTGGCTTCATTTGTAGTCCAAATAGCCTACAGCACAACAGGCTAGGTCCAAAAGAGCAATGGGGAATACCAAGACATATTTCAGCCTATTCAGAGGACTGGAGAGATGCTGATTTATTACGCATCAGGATAAACTTAATGACATTCTTTTAAACGCCTATTGGAAGGGATGAACTAGTTGAGGTAAAGGACTGTTATTCCCCAGTCCCTGCACGATCCAAACATTTCACAATCTCCAATGGATATCCTCCCAGTAACCTAGTGAGGTATCATCCCTGTTTTATAGAGGGGGAAACTCTAGCACAGAGAGGCTGGGACTTGCTCAAGCTCGCACAGAGAGTCTGCAGCATAAACAAGGAATGGAAACCAGCTTTCCCAAGGCTAATGCCCTAACCAGGGGACCATTCTTCTTCTTTAACAATGCTAGCTCTGGCCAGGCACTATGCTAAGTTCCCTCACATAGTTTATCAATACACCTCATGCAGCAGCCTCTGCTCTTGTATGCCTGGCCCTCCCACACACAACCTCATGTTCTACTTCTGCCTCTTCTCTGACTCGCCTTCTAGCCTTGAGAAGTCTATTGCTGAGGACATTTCTGAAAGGGGTTAGTGATTTGGGATGTCTCGAACAGGCACCCAAGACTCGAGTTACCAATAATAATAATTAAAGAAACCTCTGGCCACCTTTGCGCCTTCATTTATGTGCCTCCATTTCCTCCCTGTAAAATGGATCTATTGCTGCAAAGGCTGCAGTCTCTTCCATGGCTGCTGAGTCTAGAGCAGAATGTAAGGACTTCCTGTGTGGTGACACTAGACATGTTAAAGACCTAGATAGAGGCACAACATTTGCCCGTGTCCAGAAGCCTCACTAAATAACCCTCTTTATATTCATTGGAGCCTAGTTCTGTCTGTCCTCTATTTCAGAAAAATTGTGAGAATTAATTCACAGCATGCAAAGCAGTATTGTTGTTATGCTTCAGAGTGGACAGGAATGCAGCATCATAGCACACATCAGGGACCAGTTACATTCATTACATTCTTTCCCTAGAATACTATTTTCCCATGCCTTGCAATCTAGCATTCAAGATCTTCTTGTTTTCAAAAGCTCCATCAGACACATGTAGGTTTTTTTAAATCACAAAAATCTATTTTTGTCATTTAAGAAATATTCTGTGACACTGAATCCAAAATTTACATCTGTTAACCTAGCTGTTCAATGTTGATAAATGCAAAGTAACGCACACTGGAAAACATAATCTCAACTATACGTACAAAATGATGAGGACTGAATTATTTTTACGACTCAAGAAAGAGATCTTGGATAGTGGATTGTGGCTAGTTCTCTAAAAACATCCATTCACTGTGCAGAAGCAGTCAAAAAAGCTAACAGAATGTTGCAACCATTAGGAAAAGGATAGATAAGAAGCCAGAAAATAGAATGCCACAGTGAAAAGCCATGGCATGCCTACACCTTGAATAATGTATCCAGTTCTGGTCACCCCACCTCAAAAAGATATATTAGAATTGGAAAAGGTACAGAGAATGGCAACAAAAAATGATTAGGAGTGGAACAGCTTCCATATGAGGAGAAATTAAAAAGAAAGGGACTGTTCAGCTTGGAAAACACATGAGTAACATGACTATAACATCATGAATGTGTGGAGAGATGAATTAGGAAGTATTAGGTACCCCTTTGAATAACACATGACCCAGGGGTCACCCAAATAAATTAATAGGCAATAGGGTTGAAACAAAAGGAGGTACTTCTTCACACAATGCACATCAGGCTATTGAACTTGTTGCCAGGGGATTTTGTGAAGGCTAAAAGCATAACTGGGTTAAAAAAAGAATTAGATAAGCTCATGAAGGATAGCTCCATTGGTGACTTTTTGCTAAAATAGTCAGAGATGCAATCCCATGTTCTGGGTTTCCCTAAGCCTCTGACTGTTAGATGTTTGGACTGGAAAACATAGGCTGTATCACTCAATAATTGTCTGTTGTAGTCATTCCCTTTGAAGCATTAGGTACTGGCCAGTGTCAGAAGACAGGATGCTGAGCTAGATGGACCATTGGTCTGACCCAATATGATCATTCTTATGTTTTTAACCTACCTTTGAAAGTTTCATTCTATATTCATATTTAATTAACATTAATATTTGTATTCATATTTGAACTTGCCTTTCCCATTTCATTGAGAACTACAAATAATTCCATTTGTGCTTCAGGAATTATATGTAAGTAGTATAAACAAAGTATGTTTTAGAATTTACTGATTTTCTCTAGTTGTTGGTTTTTGTAAATCTATGTATTTATAATAAATCTACAAGGTAAAGTGTTTGATGGTACACAGGGTTTGTACTGGGTTTATTCACAATGATTAACAGTCTGATGCCTTTTTCTGGAAAAATGCTATCATATGCTGCAAAATTTAACCTTACATTAAAAAAAAAAGTCTCCAGGCCTTATAAGTGCAAAGAAAACTTCAAAAGTGTGAGCGAACTGTATACTAATATACTAATACAGTGGTGTCTGCCCAAGCTTGGAGGTATTACACCATGCACTTTGGTGGATCACCAGCTTCCGGGACTGAGTCTGGGACTTTTAGACCTAAACACGTATGTCTCTACTGCCTATCCTAAAAAACAAGCTGTAAGTCAGAGCTGTAGCAGGCTCATCAGCCTCTATCCGTGGCCCAGCCATCAATGATTGGGAATAAAGCCACACTGAGCGGGTGTGGCTTACACAGGAAGCCTGAAACAACAGCTCTCCTAAGCAATACTGCTTTATTCATCACAATGAAGTGTTAACTCTAAACCCTAATGCTGATGATTTTAATGATGTCATTGTCAACGATATCACTGCTGATCAGAGCATGCAAGAAAGGAGAAGAACAATTACATGAAGATCTGCACACTCCACTGTGAGTCACATCTCATTTTGAGTGGTCAGGTGGGACTTGCTTTGTGAGCAAGCCTTGCTATATATGTGGCAATGGGAGATTACCAGTACTTCTCTCCCCCATCCCCTCCCTGATTCTATCCCTAGTTCTACATCACCAACATGGAGATCATTAATAGTATATTTGGTACAGCACGGTTAGAAGTGAATTGGCCAGTTCCACCACATGGGGGTTGTGTGCGTCACATCTTCGTATTTGGGGAGGAGAGGAGTAAGTCCAGTCAATCTCCTTTCACCATGAACGCATGTATGCTGCAACTACGGAGACTCGCTAAGCCTTAACAGGAACTATATCGCCTTACTTTTGTCCCCTCTGGCTTTCCCTAGTACAGATCATCACTTGATGGATTATGGATTGAGGATCTTCATTCAGAACAAAAGCAGACACTATGTTCTGATGGCATCTGCACTGTGTGGGACGGTCCACACTGGTCATGACACTTGGTAGAGAAAGGTACTGTCCAACTCTTCATCTCCTATCAGTTAACCCAGGAGAAGCAGAGGTGACAGCAGCCATTCTTTTTGAATAGATGGGCCTCCCTCCGTTTCCCCTAAGACCTGTGTATCTAGGACAGCAGAAATATACTAGTGGCTCTTTTTCATAAAGCAGAACAGCGCATAGTGGACACTTTGCAGAATTGCACTGGTAACGTTGCTGATTACTATGGCACATTTTGTGACATGCCTTTTCGGATTATTGAATTTCCAGACAGTTCTATTAATGCCTGGATTTGATCTATATTGATAAGAGTTTCATGCCATTATGCCTCATTTTTCTGATTTGCTTAGGTAGCTTTATTCAATCATTGCTCCAACATTGATTGGTCTTCATGGTGCATAATTTTCCAAAACTATATGCTGCTGAAAGTCACTGTTATTTCATGAGTGTAAACTGCCTTGAGTTGAATGTCTTTGAACTAAAATTCTTAATTGAAAGGGCTGCTCCAACACCACGACAGGCATAACCTCTCCCTTCAGTGTCAAACCTGTATTGCTTCAGAACAGATAACAAATCAACATATGATTTCAAAAGGAGGGGATTTTTAACGGCACGTTGGAAGTGTGATGCAGTGGAGAGGGAAGTGCAGAACAGTGCCATATAATGAAAGAGCAAATGGATTTGGACTGGAACTATGCAAACATTCCCACATGCAAACTGAAACTAGCTCATTTTCACTTGTCCAGACCCTATCTGAAAGTAACATTTCCAGCATTTTGCCCCAAGTTTCCACAGTAGCACAGAGCAGTTTTTGCAACTGAAAACTGTGGCTCAGAGCCAGGCAAAAAGCCCTCTTTTCTCATGTTGCAGCCTCCCAGCAGAAACACCCCAAGAGTTCTGAGCCTTGTGGACTCAGGCATGAGTAACGTTTAAAACAACAACAAACAAACAAACAAACAAACAAAAAGATGGCACACATTATCTCTTCAAAGGGTATTACTCTGCAGTGAAAAGCTAGTGGGAAAATTCCATGACCTCTTTCTATCTCAGTGGTTTTCAAACCACAGGTCAGGACCCAGTACCAGGTCACAGACCCTTAAGCAGTGGGTCATGGCGCTCCCTGCTAAAAGACTGGAATGCATTGCTGAAAGATGTAATTGTTGGGTTACAAGTATAAATGATTTTTTTCAACTGAGTCCCGAGAAAAAAAGTTTGAAAACCACCGCTCTATCTGGTTGTGTTGTGTAATACAAGTTGGGTTTGATGTGGGGTGGGGTTGGTGGCTTATAATATACAGGAAGCCAGACAAGATGATCGTGGTCACTTTTGGTCTCTTAAGCTCTCTGGCTAAGTCTACACTTGTAAAGTTAAGTCGATCTTGTTAAGTCGACTTAACAGTAGACATAGACGTCCACACTGGCTTTAAGTCGACTTAATAAGGTCGACTTAGCGCTATTCCCCGTCCACATTGGCTTTAAGTCGACTTACGAAGTTGACTTAAGGCTTAAGTTGACCTTCAGAGGTGGTGTTATTAAGTCGACTTAAGGAAGAGCTTAAGTTGAGTTAATAAAAGCCCAGTGTGGACGCAGCTTTGTTGTAGGTCAACTTAAGTGTCCTTAAGTCGACCTAAGTTGCCAGTGTAGACTCACCCTCGGACTTCAAGTCTAACTAGGGCAATGGCTTCTTCTGACACGTTGGACAGTACAACCAGGAAGAGAGAGGCCAGTCCTTATGGCTAATAGTAACAATAAGTAGTTTGCACAAACAATTCCAATAATGGTTAACTACAGGAGTCAGCAGGAGACAAAGTAGGATACATCCTCTTCATCTTATTTATTAAATGTAGGTGACTGACCAATGAAGTAAAAATTGTTCAAGCAGCAACACTTCAAACAAATAAAGAAAACAATACAAACAATCGAGAGCTTGAAATACCAGTGGATCAAGCAATCGAACTGCAAATGTAGTAATTAGCAACTTCTTGGTAATTGGCTTCTCAGTTCCTGGAGTCCTGTGGTTGTCATTAGGCTGTGATGATGAGCTGTGATAAAAATGTGGCACTCTTTCCAAGCAAAGTAGGCTAATCAGTTTTGAGATAACTGCTAAAGGAGACCCTGCCCTTACAGAGGCGGCTTTTGGGGTAGGCAAAGCAGGCGAATGCCTAGGGCCCCGAGGAGTAAGGGGCCCCATTGCCTGCTTTCCCTACCCCAAAAGCCGCCTCTGCCTCAGTCAGCAGCAGGAGGAGGAACTGGCTCAGGGAGCTGGGGCCACGTGGGGGGAGCTGGGGCCAGAGGGGGGAACTGGGGTGACAAGAGATGGTGGGGACGAGGGAGAGCAGGGCCACAGAGGGGCCCCCATAGGTCTATAGGGGGCCCTGCAATGGGCCTTTGCCTAGGGCCCCCTATAGCCAAAGGCCACCTCTGCCTTAGGAATCTCTTCCATGTTATATACCAAACCCCAGTGCATGCTGAAGTAGGACTCTGGGAGTTCAGTGAATCTCTGTGGATGTTCTTACAGGGCCAAATCCCAAGGATCCACCTTAATTTTCAAGGCCTTACTTAGTGGAAAGTTTTCCTGAGTAAGGAGTGAGTAAAACTGAATGTGTGTTCTTCAGCACCAAAATAGCTGTGAGATACAGCAATATCTCCATTAGCTAGTACCAGTAATATGCTGTTATTCCTTATCTGGACTAGTTACGAGAGGGACATAACAGACTTTAGAAGCATGTTACATAAACAACACAGGATTCGCAGACATGGTCAATAAAACTGATACTTTAGGGTGCGGCTACACTTGCAAATTAAGTCGATTTAAGCTTGCTTAAATTGACTTAATTTAATCTGTGTCTACACTACATTTTCTTTAAGTCGACTTAAGTAAGGATAATTAAAGTTGACTTTATAAAACCTAGTATAAAGTTGACTTTACTGGCTAAGTCAACTTTATTAAGTCGATTTAGCCAGTGTAGACACAGATTAGCCCAAAGTCGACTTTAAGTCAATTTAAAGGGCTCCAGGGCTCCCCCACCACCCTCCCTGCCAGGGTGGCTGGCACAGGCAGAGCCTGGCATGCCCCCCCCACAGGGCAGGACAGAGCCCTGCCCACCCTGCTGCTATGCCCTGCCAGTGTCCCTGTCCTGCTCAGCCCCCATTGTACCCAGGTACAATGGGGCAAATGCTGAGCCCCCTGGCACTTGGCAAGGGGTGACCCCCCCTGCCACCATGGACCAGTCGCAGGTCCACCTAGCCCCTAGAAATCGACTTAGGCACCCAGTGTGGACGCTCTAAGTCGATTTGGCAGGGTCCCCTTTAAGTCGACTTAATTTTTGAGTGTAGACTTAGCTAAGTCGATTTAAATTAATAAGTGTAGACACAGCCTTAGAACCCTACTAAGAAGCCTCAGTGCCTTGACTAAAGAAATTCTCATTGACCTCCCATCTTATTATTGCTATGCCTGGAAACTTAAAATAAACTGTACTTTAAAAAAAACCAACAACCTTCCTTTTGCTTACAACCGGGCAAATCCAGAGTCTCTCCATTGTCTTCAGTCAAGCCACTCTAGTTTTATAGCAGTGTAACTGAGAGCAAAATTTAGCCCAATGTATGATAATGAAATAAAAGCTGCATAGATACCATCCATTTATAAAGACAAAAATGTGCAGAGGCTAGAAGGTTAGATGGTTCTCTCTGCCTCTCACCGTGTAATAGCTTAAATTGTGTTTAAAATATTCTCCGGGTGACATCATTGTTTACTTTCACTTGAATTATCTTCTAGTTGTAACAGCAGAAAAATCTTCTAAACTGGCCAAACTTGCTGTTTTGTTTTCTTCTGCTGCCTTGTGCTGTTGAAGCCATTTTTAACTTCCTTATTTCATCTACAACTATTGATAGATCTAGATAAAGTGTCCCCCTCCCTTACATTATACTATTTGTTCATCTGCTTATTCATGACATGCATTGGAAAAAAGTTCTACCTATTCTCCCTCCAAGATGCGGCAATGGAGCTTCAGTATGGAGCAATCTTGTCTCCCGCTGCACAAAAATGCACCTGCGAGATGGAGCGAGTTGCTTCTTTGGCAGTCACAGTCCATCAACCCAGGCCGCCCAAGAAACTGAATCAAACCTAAATCTTTGGAAAGCAGTCAGCTATTTTTCAACTCATATTCCTTCCCCATATGTTGGAATTAGCATCTGAATACAAGGTTCAGAAGTTCAGGGTGGAGGCTTTATCCTCTTTGTTCCAGTGGATAGGCCAGATCAAGCTGTCTCGCGGGGACACGTAAGGTACTAGAGTCATCAGGCCCAGGATTACTGCAACAAAATCTTCTCTTGTGCTATTTTGGATCTTCCACTTTTGGCTGAAAAAAGGCAGTTTAGGCATTTCATGATATTTTTAAGTAGTTAACTGATGTCAGGGCTTCTTTGTACTGCTGTGATGCGAATAATAATGATGAATCAGCTCATTTAGAATTTGGAGCTAAGAATCATCTCAGTTTTTATTTAACCCACATTAAAGTTGTGCCTCCTGAGCTAGGAAGGTCCATTCAAGACATCTCCTGCAAGCCTTACTTAGATGATTCATCTTTGCTCACCCAACTAGTCCCACTGCTTTCAGCGGGAGAACTTGTGTTAAGATAGCTGGCTTGGGCCAGTGGTTTTCAATCTACATCTCCAACAGTGTTTATTATTAGTTTATTTTATTGGTATATAAGGCTTTGGTGGAGGGAGATACTATTGTCAATAGTCTTTGTCTGAGCTTCAGAAAACAACCAGAAAGATAGGAGACCAAATTCGGTGGCACTGCATTTATGTCTAACGGACCCTGCTGCAAGAATAACATAATCAAAACAGACACATAGCACAATGCAGCAATGCCAAGCTAGGTTTTTCACTGACCTACTGACAAAACTCTGGACTAATGTCTGCATTTACATCGTGGTGAGAGCACAATCTGTCCCACTGGACTTACATTAGTGCAAGGAAGAAGGAACTCTGGACCACCATATCCCCAACTGGTGCAGAATTTTCAGGTCAGATGACTAATGTGCCCTCTGCACCCTTCTTGGTAAGATGGATTCATGGGGATAGCCTTCACAGATGAAGTGCAACACCAAGAGAGATGTGACAGTGCAGGGAGTGTGTTAGTGCCACACGAGGCAGGGAGAGTAGTAACAAAGGCTGGAGAATGCAGAATATTATACACATGGGGAATTTATTTTTCTGTAAGAAAAGACACAGACCGTGTAGTTTGCTAGTAATAATCCACGAGATTTTATTTTCCCCACCAGTTTGAAATACAGGGCTCGATTCTTATTTCATTGACACTGACTTTATATCCGTGTAACTCCACTGACTTCACCAGACAACTAAGTTCACGAATTCCTTCAGAGTCCTAAAAGCTTTCATAGTATATAAAACCACAAAAGGGACTTCTGTAGCTGTGTGGAGAATCAGACCCATGAAGAGTACATATGGCTATGTCTACACTTGTTAATATAAGTCGATTTAGCATGTCCCCACTCAAAAATTAAGTCGACTTAGAGGGGACCCTGCCAAATCAACCTAGAGCGTCCACACTGGATGCCTAGGCCGACTTGTAGGGGCTAGGTGGGCCTGGGACAGGTCCACAGTGGCAGGGGGGGCACCCCTTGCCAAGTGCCAGGGGGCTCAGTCTTTTCCCCATTGTACCTTGGTACAATGGGGGCTGAGGGGGATGGGACCCTGGCAGAGCATAGGAGCAGGGTGGGCAGGGCTCTGTCCTGTCCTGTGGAGGGGCACGCCAGGCTGTGGCTCTGCCAGCCACCCTGGCAGGGAGGGCAGTGGGGAAGCCCTGAAGCCCCCTAAGTCGAATTAGGGCTACTCTGCGTCCACACTGGCTAAGTCAATTTTTTAGTAGACTTTAATTTTCCTTAAGTCGACTTAAGGAAAATGTAGTGTGGACGCAGATTAAATTAAGTTGACTTAAGCAAGCTTAAATTGACTTAATTTGTATGTGTAGACGCGCCCTATAACTGCAAGGCATCATCACTATCAAAAAGAACTTTGTTTCAATGTGATAAAGCAGGATGGATCATGTATGATGAAACCAACACTAATCATTTGCATGATTCAGTTTTGCTTTTATTCTCTTTGTTGAGTCCCCAGCACAGAAACACTGTATCAGCTCCACAAAGTGGGAGGCACAAACTACTGTCTTGCAACAGGCATTTCCTCTATGAAGATGCACTGTAATTAAGAATGCAACTAGAAAGCATTCCATATACTACAGCCTGGCCCTGTAGAAGAGAATTTCAAACGGGTGGAGCACCATGCAGTGAATTATGGCAAAAAGGTCTTTTTATAACCTCTGGAGAATAAACATGGGATATTTCTGCACATTGGAGAGAGGCCTGAATCACAGCCCGAGGTCCCAACACATCTAAGCATCTGGGATGTTCAGACTGAGACCTAACTTCATATTCGTCCCATTTGACTATAAAGAGCCAAACCTTAATCTCAGTTTCTAAACAGAGGGAATTTGGGATCTGTATCAGAAGTTCACAGGACAGGCCTACTTCTGCGGTGTGTCTACAATTAATGATTGTATCCTTCTGTGGCTGAAGGAGAAAGTTTGTTGCATCACTAGTTTTGATAAGTTAGGCAGGATCCTGGAAGATGGGGAAAACTGTTAGAAAATCTATTTGTCATTTATCGTCAGTTGTTTCCAGTTGTGCACCCAATACTAGCTGCAATCAAAGGGAACTGAGTGTGTTTACCATCACAGAGAGCTGGGCCCTTAAACAGCAGCTATCTTCTTTAGGAGACCTTTGAAAAATAGGTCCTGCTTAATTCTGCTTACAATTAAACTGGTGTAAATCCAAAGTAACTTCATGGAAGTCAGGGTTCCTATGCTAAATTTACCCTGGCATAACTGTGAGCCATAATTTGACCCATGGGGTGAAATGTCCTAATCTTCAGCCCCAAGGAAGCAAACATTTTGGCTGAGGCGTTTTCAATTCATGAAGGTTAAAAAAAAAAAGAACAGATAAAAACAGGATCAAGCTTCCTTGACCCTCAAATGAAAAACAATTCCAGACAGCTTGCAAGCCCCCTTCTCAACTTCCTTGGCAATCTCTTTCCCACACTTAAGAAAAACACAGGAAGATCTAAGGAAATCTATGTGGAAATGCAAAAGATGAAGGCATGTGATCTGAAAATAGAAGGAAAGTCCATACATTTCCTTTACATACTGGTCGGAGTGAAGTTTTTTGGCTGAATTTTGAAATCGTTGGGACCATATGCTTTTGTCATTCCCTCAGGCACAGTGGGAAACTGTGGCCCTTTATCACTCAACAGATTAGACAACGTGGTTTTCTTCTTGCCCAGTGACTTCAAGAATTCTTTCACCGTGCTAAAAACTACTGCTTTAGAACCACAACAAAGGCTCTCCGCACCGACTGCAGACACACTATCAGCCAACTGCGAATCTCCTTGTGATTACATGTATTAGGGGAGCTTGCAGAAGTCACATCTCATAAAGTTCAGCCCAGTATGAAGACTTACTGCATCCGACTGCAGAAAGCTACAGAGATTAAACTGCCAACCACCAGCAATCCCACCTTGGCTTGCCAAACCTCAGCACTAGCCCCAACTTAAAAGGGATGAAGCAAACTTAATTTGGGCACAAAGAAGAGAAACTGTGCAGACCTCCACTCACCGCAGGGCTCAAAAATTCCTCTAGGCCTTTCAAAATGTAACAATTCTAGGAATCCTGAGAACTGAAGGTAGATTGGGAGATGCTTTAGCAGGGGGAAGGGAGATCAGATTCTAGCGAGGGTGACAAAATAAATACAGAAAGGGTAAACTAATCCAAGGAATTGCAGATGAGTTTGCCTCTCAAAACTGTTTAGGGTCCTTTCGTTGGCCCCTGGACAGTCAATCGGAGTGTGTAGCTTTGAGTTATCCTCTTTAAAAGATAGCAACATTCTCACAGAGCAATAGGTCAACTTACTTCAATCAGCAGATTAGTTAGAGAAAATTGCACATTTGCCTTTGAAAATACAGGGCTTGATTCTGATCTCACACTGGTTTTATATCCATGTGACTTCACCAGGCCACTAAGTTTGCTAATTCCTTCGCAGTGTTAATTGCTTTTGTGGTGTAGTGCAACAAGAACTTCTCTAACTGTATGGAGAATCAGACCTGTGAAGAACATGTATATCTCCAAAGCATCCTCACTATCAAATAGAAGATTGTTTCAATGTTGATAAAGCAGATTATATCAGGTCATATGATGAGCCCAACAATAATCATTTGCATAATTCAGTTCTGCTTTTATTCTCTCTGATGATGTCCTCATCTTAGAACTGCTTATCAGCACCACAAAAG
The DNA here is from genome assembly GCA_007922175.1 of Pelusios castaneus. Lineage (NCBI taxonomy): Eukaryota > Metazoa > Chordata > Testudines > Pelomedusidae > Pelusios > Pelusios castaneus. Next base: position 19,872,032 of record ML685771.1, read on the forward strand.
GGGAGGCAATCAGATATGCTCTTTGCACTATCATGGAGGTTGAAAACTGAATTAAAAATCTCCATAAGACTAAAAGAAAATGTTACCACCAGCTAGTTACCCATGTTCAAAACCTATGGACTGGCATGCTCCATGCAGGATAGAAACACTCCCTGCCCCCAGCTCTTGCTTAGCTACCTGAGTCTTGGGTCTGGTCTGATGCAGAGGGCAGCTTTAGATTAAACCCCCCACCACCAGTAAGAGCAGCTGGGTAGGGAGAAGTTGGAACAGGGTGGGATGAAGGAGGCACTCGCTGGCCAAATGCAAGAGGAAAATTGAACAGTGCTTTTTGAAGAAGCCATAGCAAGGCAGCAAGAGGCGAAGAACCGTGACACTCTCAGGGGTATCCAGGATGGCTCCTGGCATGCTGTAGCTGTGCACTGCCTCTTACTTTGGGCTGAGTCTAAACGTTAAGTCTAGCCCTATAGACATAGCCACACTTTGGCTCACTTCTACTGTGAGCCCCTCACTAATTATTCCCCATGCAACTAACAGGCCCAGTCCTGCACTTCACAGCATCTGTCGCATGGAGCCCCCAGAAGCTCCGTGACATGGCCAATCTCTACAGCTGTGGCTGCTTGAGCAGATCCAGAAGGGGAAATTCCCCTCCAAATGTAGTTATGGTCAATCAACCCTCTTTGGTCCCCTGGGACAGAATCTGTGACTCCATCCAGCTTGAGTGTCTCAGTCCAAATCCCCCAGGCAGCTTTTTCTGAAGGTCACTGGCTCTTTATCTGCCACCTCAATCCACTGAAAGGTGGGACATTATTTTTGCACGTACTCAACCCATGCTTGGAAAATACCATTTTGTGCCTTCAAAATAGAGATGCTTTAACTTTTCACCTTGGATAGTCTATCCCTAACCTCCATTCCACCAGCCTTCCTCCTCCCCTCATTTGAGGGACAGTGGGCCTGGATGCATTTTTAAGACTCCATCTGTCATACAAAAAACAACTCCGTATGGTTTGCTCTAACATTGCCGTGTTCCCTGAGATCCTCAACTTTCTCCTGCTGTGGCATTGTTCCCAAAGTAAACTTCAGCCATCTATTTATGTTAAATGGCATTTCCAGATAATAATCTGGACCAGTTGATTTTGGCAGGTTCTGCTGTGTTCTGTGTTGCCTTACCCCTTCCCCCCTCAAAAGTCTAGCCCAGTGAGATGAGATACTATTTATTACAATGAAATGTAGACACTTTTACACCACGATCTCCACTTACATTGGCCAGAGTGTCTGAATCCAGAGGTAGGCTCTTTGCCTGACTTCTCTCCCATGTCATGAGACACAGAGAATCAAGAATGCCTTGGTCAGCATTAGGAAAACTTAATATCCTGTCAGTCACTTAATACCAGCTGTGAAGGAAAATGTTAGGGGCTGTGGTCTGTTTTGTTCTCGGGCTGCTGAAATATTGAAAACATCTTTTAATTACCACCATTTGCAATTCCCATTTCAGTCAGAATCAAGGGCTATGTCTACACGGGCAATTTAAGTCGACTTAGGGAGGCTTAAGTCTGCTTAAGTTAAGCCATGTCCAACATTAGGCTTTCATTAAGTCGACTTAAGAAATTCCTTAAGTCGACTTAATGAAAGTTTAAGTCGACTTAATAACTACCACTCATTAGGTCGACTTAAGCCTCCTTAGGTCGACCTAACCCTTCCTTAGGTCAACCTAAGCCCAGTGTGGACGCATAAGTCCACTTTGTTAAGTCGACCTAAGGGCAGTTAGGTCGACTTAACAAAGTGGACTAGGTCAACTTAAAGTGTTGCTACTTGTTAAGTCGACTTTAATAAGGTCGATTTTAAGTCAACTTAAAGTTGACCTTATTAAAGTTGATTTAACAAAAGTCAACTTAACGTTTCTAGTGTAGACATAGCCAAGAAGTCTAGCCAATCTGGGAGGAATAAAAAGTGGAGCATATCAGGCAAATGTAGAAAATTTCAAATTAATTATGCAATTACATGGGGGTTGGCCTCAATGTCCTGCCCAAACTTGCATCTAGATAGTTAGAATTTTCTTACCTGAAGTGCCCCATGCAGTTTTTAACAATGTGAGCTAAAAACTGCTTCATCATTCCAACTGCACCTCAGCTGTAGATAAAGTGAGTCCTGTTGCATATAGTTTATGAAGTACTTTGGGATGAAAATACTATAGAAGCACAAGATATTCTATTTCAGTTCAATGTATGCATGCAGCACATTTCAGATTATCCATCTTCCATTCAAACACTGATTATTATTCTCCTATTCTTTGCTGTACTGATGAAGTTTTGAATTGTAATTGGAAGCCTTTTGGAATCATGGATGAATTCAGTGGCACCATAAAAAAGTTAGTATGGCTCAACCTAATGAGGGTGAATCTTATAATGTAATAGAGATTCTGATCAATTATAAAGGAAATGGGAAACAGCAATATTTAAAAATAAACAACACAAACTTACCCTTACTGTCTTGTTTAGATTTAGATATGTTGATGGGGAGGGGAAGGAAAATGATGCTTATGCAAATTCTTGTAATATTTTCAATGAAAAAAGTAGTCAAAAAAATAAAGATGAAATACTTACAGAAACCTTGAACAAGGAATCTGCTCTGTGCACTCAGTATCTTTTTTTGTATGATTTTACTCTTTGGACATTTAGGAAACTTTAAAAAATACCTTTTTTCTTCCTTTAATACATTAATTATTGTAAAATTATTTCTGCTTGGTTTTGAATGTGGCAGTTTTAGACATGGAATTAATATAACACTATCTTTTACAAAGAGTTCTTTCTGTTTATATTTTTCCACTGTGCAACAGATATTTAGAAAATCACATTAGCAACGGGACTTAATACTTGCTGTTATTAAAAAGGAGCCATGGTCTATTTAGGTATCCTGACCCTACCAAACAAAGACCAATGTTGGATTCTTCAGAAAAAGGCAAAAACATGCCCACAATTCTGCAATATTTTACCATGGAGCTAACTTTCTTCCTAACACCAACCAGTGACCATTTTATACCCTGAGCACGATGATTGGAAAGATATCTTAGTACTGAGTTGTGATGTCTTAGAAACAAACAAACGAATTACTAATGACAAACCATCAACAGTAGTAAAACACTATTTATAGGTTTGGTTGAAAAATGAAAACCTATTTTCACAAAAATATTTGAAATTGCAAAGTTGTTTCTATGCCCAAATGTTCAAAATAGGTTCACTTTTCATTTTTTGAAAATTTTCTTGATTTCATTTAAAAATGTTTCTCAAAACCATTGAAAAATGTTATTGAAAGGGTTACTGATATTTTTGATTTATTGAAAGTCATTTTTGATAAACAATTTCAGGAGGGAAAAAAAAATTAAAAAGCTTTACAGATTTCATGCAAAATGAAAAAGTTGTCAATGTCTGCTGTTTCTTGGGGAAAAAAAGTTTCCCACTATTTGACCAGGAACAAAACCAAATACGGCTCCCAAACAAATCAATTTTCTACCAGGAAAAACAGCAATAATTTTTTTTGGCCAAAATTTTTTATCAGCCCTGTATTTAGAGAATAAAGACTGTAAGTGCTAAAAATGTCAAAATAGAAACATTTCAACTTAGTGCTAAGGAGAATCAGAACTAAAATATGTAACAATATAAAAGAAGGAGGAAATGCCATGACAAGCACAGAACTATCCTAGATGAATTCCAAAGGGGTAGCCGTGTTAGTCTATTGTAGAAAGACAACAGAGTCCTGTGGCACTTTTAAAGACTAACAGATTTATTTATCGCATGAGCTTTCGTGGGAGAAAATCCCACTTCGTCAGATGCTTTGAAGATAAATAAATAAATGATAAATAAATCTGTTAGTCTTTAAAAGTGCCACAGGACTCTGTTGTATCCTAGATGATTTCACTATCTACATATTTTTGAGGTAAGCATTTTGGAATGGGGCTAGAGATTGCTGGGATGTTGACCACTTTTTTATCACCTCTTCTAATTTAAAATCAAACCTCAGCTTTGCTATGGTCAGGCTGCAGGATCTGTTTTGCTGATTCATGGACATGATTAGGTTTCAGATTCCCCTAAGGGAAAATATAGCCTATCAGTGGTCCAGTAAGATATCACTTTTGTCTTCAAGCATCTATACAGTGACTCCTAAATGCTTCTGGATTTCCTATATGCCATCTACACGGGTCACTCTGGTAGTCTGCTGATCTGTGACATGAGTCTGAGGGTAGAGAGGAGTGGCAGTCCTTTCACACCAATAGTAATTGGCTGCACCAGAGAGCGTACTTGTAGTCCTGTGATGTGGTTGGGGTATTAGCTAAAGAAATATCCTTTTCCTTGATGTGTGTCCTAGCCAGAGGAGCTGTTGCTTGTGATGGACAGCCAAGTGAAACTGGACTCTGCTCAGAAACAGAGTTGAATGTGTTTCATTTTGCAAGCAAAGCAAGTACTTTGATCCGATCCGGACCAAAACTGGACCCCTTCATGGCAGAGAATTCATGTCAGCAGGTGACAAATTCAAATTTTCTATCTGGGCTCCAAGTAATTTACTTCAGAGAGGTCCCAGAAGGGTTTAGCCTAGAGCCTGTCCCTGTGGGACTGATCTGTACTTATCGGCTGGTGAAATCAAGCAGGATCCTACAAAGTTCTTTGCTGGTGAAAATGAATTTTTCGTTACAGTAGGCAAAAGTGTTTGGCTCCATCCAGTAAAAGTGACAGGCCCTTGCTTAAGAAACCATTACTTGAAGCTCGTAATTCCACTAACTGCCTATCTCTAAACTTTTTGGAAAAAGAATTAATGGTCAATAGCTATCTGAATTCCTCTGATTTCCTGGTCCCCTTTCATAAGAACATAAGAACATAAGAAAGGCCGTACTGGGTCAGACCAGAGGTCCATCTAGCCCAGTATCTGTCTACCGACAGTGGCCAGTGCCCAGGTGCCCCAGAGGGAGTGAACCTAACAGGCAATGATCAAGTGATCACTCTCCTGCCATCCGTCTCCATCCTCTGATAAACAGAGGCTAGGGACACCATTCTTAACCCCTTTCTGGCTAATAGCCATTTATGGACTTAGCCACCATGAACTTATCCAGTTCCCTTTTAAATATTGTTATAGTCCCAGCCTTCACAACCTCCTCAGGTAAGGAGTTCCACAAGTTGACTGTGCGTTGTGTGAAGAAGAACTTCCTTTTATTTGTTTTGAACCTGCTACCTATCAGTTTCATTTGGTGACCCCTGGTTCTTGTATTATGGGAGTATTTAAACAACTTTTCCTTGTCCACTTTTTCCACATCAGTCATAATTTTATATACTTCTATCATGTCCCCCCTCAGTCTCCTCTTTTCCAAGCTGAAGAGGCCCAGCCTTTTCAATCGTTCCTCATACGAGGCACTCTCCAAACCCCTAATCATTTTAGTTGCCCTCCTCTGAACCTTTTCTAGTGCTAGAATATCTTTTTTGAGATGAGGAGACCACATCTGTACACAGTATTCGAGATGTGGGCGTACCATGGATTTATATAAGGGCAATAATACATTTGCAGTCTTATTTTCTATCCCCTTTTTAATGATCCCTAACATCCTGTTTGCTTTTTTGACCGCCTCCGCACACTGTACGGACATCTTCAGAGAACTATCCACAATGACTCCAAGATCTTTTTCTTGACTCGTTGTAGCCAAATTAGCCCCCATCATATTATAGGTATAGTTGGGGTTATTTTTTCCAATGTGCATTACTTTACACTTATCCACATTAAATTTCATTTGCCATTTGGATGCCCAATCACTTAGTTTTGTGAGATCTTTTTGAAGTTCTTCACAATCTGCTTTGGTCTTGACTATCTTGAGTAGTTTAGTATCGTCTGCAAACTTAGCTACCTCACTATTTACCCCTTTCTCCAGATCATTTATGAATAAATTGAATAGGACTGGTCCTAGGACCGACCCTTGGGGAACACCACTAGCTACCCTTTTCCAATCTGAGAATTTACCATTTACTCCTACCCTTTGTTCCCTGTTTCAATCTGCTTCCAGCCTGGTTAGGGTAGGTAGAGACTATGCTAGTTGCTGCTCACATCTTCCTAGTGATGGACAAAGATTTGGTGTCCAGGCTGATGCTTTCAGATCTGCCAGCAGCCTTTGCTAATGTTGACTATAGGATCTTTGATGATTTGGCTGGAGACTCTAGCAGGTGGTAAGCAGGACCACATTTCATTGGTTTTGTTCTTTCCCTTCAAGGAGTAATGCTGAGCCACCAGCAGTGTTTTTATAAATACATTAAGGTACAAATAAATACATTGTTCATCTTCCCCAAGCACTTTCATGCTGTCACACCATCTGTCTAAGGGAGATCAAGAGATGATTTGGGGTGTGAGGCCATCAGAATATGAATGAGACTTGTAACTGGTTTGGTGGATGGGGGAATGTGGTAGACAAAATATACCTAGACTTTAGTGAGGCTTTTGCCATAGTCCCATCCCACATGGTATTCTGTTAATTAAACTGGAGAAATGTGGGCTCGGTAGAAATACCATTAAGCAGATACATATTTGATTGAACAACCGCAAACAAAGAGTAACTGTTAATAGAATGAAGTCAGATTGGAAGGAGGTCTCAAGTGGGGTTCCAAAGGGATCTGTTCCAGGTCCAGTGGTTAACTAATATCTTTATTAATGTTCTGAATGTAGGAATAGAGAGCATATTGATCAAACTTGCAGATGACAAAGATGTGGGAGTTGCAAATATTTGGGAGGATAGAAGTAAAATTCAAAGGGATCTTGACAAATTGGAGAACTAAGCTATAAGGCTCTTTATAAATGGGGAAACTGAGCTATAGCTAACACAATGAAATTCCACAAAGGTAAACTGTTACACTTAGGGAACAAAAACCAAATGCACAAATACAGAATGAGGGATAATTGGCTTGGCAGCAGCACTGCTGAGAAGAATCTGGGAGTTGTGGTGGTTCACAAACTCAACATGAGTCAACAGTGCAAATACCATTGCCAAAAAAAAAGCAAAGGCAATTTTGGGTTGCTTTAACAGAGGAGAAAATGCAAGTCATGGGAGGTGAGAGTTCCACTCTACTCAGCACTGGTTAGGCCTCATCAGGTGTACTGTGTCCAATTTTGGTCACCACTGTGTAGAAAGAATGAGGAGAAAATGCAATGGATCCAGAGGTAAGTAATAAAGATGCTCATGGCGATAGAATCCAAGCCATATGAGCAAAGAATGAAGGAACTGGAAAAGAGATTAAGAAGGGACATCATAGCAGTCTTCAAATACTTGAAAGCCTGCCATAAAAAAGATGGAGAAAAACTGTTCTTTCTTGTCACAGAGGGCAGGGCAAGAGGCAATGGGTTCACACTACAGCATAGCAGATTTAGCTAAATCTCAGGAAAAACTTCCTAATCGTAAGAACAGTAGGACAATGGAACAAAAACTGCCAAGAGAAGTCATAGACGCTCCTTCACTGGAGGTTTTCAAAAGGAGGTTGGATCACCATCTGTCTTGGATGGTGTAGACACAACAAATCCTGCATCTTGGCAGCGGGTTAGACGAGGTGATCTTGTGGTCCCTTCTAACTCTTTGGTTCTATGATTCTATAGTTCTATGACCCACAGCTCTACCCCTCTTTATTATCAAACATGGATGTGGCATTCTCTCTCTTTTCTCAGTGGCTGGCTCAGAGGAAACATGAATGAAAGTGAGCTGAATGAAATTCTTGCTAAACATGGTGGGGGTAAGATTGCCAGGTCAGAAGACTATTTTAGAGGTTGCAATGGAGGTAGTATCTGTTTCTTTCTGTGGGAGTATGTCCATCTTTTTCAGTACCAGTTGCAATAAGAATGTGCTCCTGGATTCCCAGGAAGAACTGCTGGCCAGAAATGCCCTTTCCCACCTGTGCTTGGCCAGGTACTTGTTAGCAATTCTCTCTGGCTCTGTCTACACTTACTAAAGTTAGTTCGAATTAGTTAATTCGAACTAACTAATTCAAACTAATTTTAGTTAGTATTAACTTAATTCTAACTAGAAAAATTTAGTTCGAACTAAGCAAGTGCCATTCATGGTATTTGCTTAGTTCGCATTAGCAAACTGCATTGAGTTCAATGGGCCGGTTAGTTTGAACTAAGCAATTAGTTCGAACTAACATGGCCACATTAGTTAATTCAAACTAACTAGCTCGAATGAACCCTTAGTTCGAATAGCATATTTGAATTTATTAGTTCGAATTAAGGAAGCCCTTAATTCGAACTAATTAAAGCCTAGTGTAGCCATGGCTTTAGTTAGTTTGAATTAAGCTTCCTTAATTTGAACTAACTTTCCAGTGTAGACATAGCCTCTGATACAGAAATTGCCATGGTAACACGTGGCTTTGTAACTTTCAAGCAGGATTGCATTCTCAGGCCCTATATTGACAGCCTCTGATGACCATTCAAAAGTTACCATCATTGGAGAATACATCTGGCTACTTACTTGCAATGTCAGCCAGATGGAGTGCAGTACAGTGATTCTCTGAGACTGTACTAACTTACTATTTGCTTCCAGGTGCAATTCAAAGTGTTGATACTGACGTATAAAGGCCAATCAGCTATGGAAACACCCCCTAGACTCTCACAATAACTGAAGTCAGCTAAGGCACTTCTCTCTGGAAGTGGCAGAATATTCATGAATCTGGCCTCTGGAATCCACTTCCTCTATTGGTCCAACAGAGCTGGTCCTTTAAGACACATTGTAAAGCTCATGTTTACTCCAAGTATGTTTGTGGGAGATAAATGGGACTTGTTTCTGAATTCATCTGGGCTGAGCCTTGCTAACAAGTGTTTGTAATGTTGGTACACATACAAGAGGCACTGTGAAGGAACATTTTATAAGTCACTGTATAAAACAAACCAAATATGTGGATTCTGGTAATAAAGTTTCGGCAGTTTACAGTGCTATCAAAATCCTCCAGCAGATATATCCTCCTGGTACTCTTGGTTATTGATTATTGTTGGTGGAAAGTAACGGTGCACCTACAGCCTAGAGACATGCTTCGAAACAGGCCAGAATGAGACTAAAGAGCCAATAATATTGTGTTTTGAAATATACCCAGGGCTTAGGGAACACTATGGAACACCTATTAGCAGAAGAAATTCCACAGTTAATAACAGACCGTCTCCTATTTGCACTCTGATGTGCCACAAATAAATATCATGGTAATCTAATGAATTCCTCATGATTAATGAAATAATAGAAGACAATATGGAACATGGAAACATTCTTCTAAATCTCATTAAAACAAAAATTAAGTCTTGTGGCACTTTTAAAGACCAACAAATTTATTTATTGCATAAGCTTTCATGGGCACAATCCCACTTCATCAGATGCATGAAATGGAGAAAAAATAAGGATTCCTGTGGCACTTTGAAAGACTAAACCATTTATTTATTGCATGAGCTTTCATGAGAGAAGATCCCACTTTGTCAGATGCTTTGAAGATGGGGAACTTACAGAATGGGAGGAAAATAAAATTGTCTGATGAAGTGGGATCTTCTCCCATGAAAGCTCATACGATAAATACATTTGTTAGTCTTTAAAAGTGCCACAGGACTCCTTGTTTGTTTTGCTGAATTAGACTAACACAACTACCCCTTTGGAACATCAAATGCAAAATGTAGTATGTAGCTGTATATATACATACAGAGAAGGATGGGTCATAAGGTCAATTCCAGAGGGATAGTCTGCTAGCCTGTCTTAACAAAGTAAACACACTATAGAAGAAGGAAGCAAGAGCTGTAAGCAAGTGCTGAGAAGGTGAGAATGGAAAGAGAGGGGAAATCACCTTTTTGTATGTTACCCATTTCAAATTCCTATTCAAATATTAGTTCAATTATTACCTTCTCTAGTGTAAATCAGGAGTAACTCAGCTCAAGATACTGGAGTGACATCAGTATAAAATGGGTTAGTGAGTGGACAATCACACCCAGTGTGTGTGTGTGTGTGTGTGTGTGTGTATACACATTTAAAAGATGAACACAGCATTGAAGCACAACCAGGAGTACAGGAGGGGCAATGCAATCTAATAAGTAGCAGATTTCTCACTTAACTTTTTTACTTCTGGACCATAAGAATTGCACCCCTTAATATTCTGTTCTTGCTGATTCTCCATGAAGAAAGTGAATAAGAGCCTTTCATGGATTCCGTTTGCCCCATACCAACAGTGGGCTGAATTATATGCTATAGTTTCTGTTTTTGAAGCCTCATCTTCAGGGTGATTCAGATGATCAAATACAAACTGAAATGTTCCCATATAGGAGAAAGAAAGATACTAAGACCCACAAATTTGCTATTTTAAACTAATTGTTGAAGCCTGAAGGGGATCAGAAGTGTTAGCTAGGGGAACAAAAAGTCTTTCAAATGCAGTAAACTTCAAGTACATTTTCTTGAAGATACAACTTTCTCTATTTACAAATCTCTTAATGAAGCACTCACTGACCCCTTTGGAGTATTCAAACCTGAGCTCCCATTGCTGTGGTAAGAGACCTGATATCTAATTAGAGAGCCCTTATAAATTCACTACAGCACATTTCGGAGCCACTTCCACACTGGCCCTTTGGGCACCCAATTAATAAGGTATTGCCATGTGGGATTTCATTGCCTGTATCACATCTGCCGTAAGGGTGAAGAACACCAAGGGCTAGGACAGGGAGATGGTTAAGAGCAGCCTACAAAGCTTGTTTCTTGCGCGGATGGTGCAGATTTGCTGTGGCTGCTCTGAATTCAGGGGCATTTCTGAGAACATTCAGCTAGGGCTGAGAAGAGAAGAACCCCAGAGGTACTTCTAGTGGGGGCCTGAGAGCAGTGGAGGAAAATGTGAGTGAGGAGGAGCCTTCACTTCCCCACAGGAACTTGAGAGTGGGTAGGCATGTGAGAGTAGCCATGGCGCTGGAGCCCTGCACTCCTTCTAAGCTTGCTTTACTTTTTGGAAATAAAAGGAAAGAGCCTGTCCACTCTCCAGGGGAGTTTTCCCAGAGCCCTCCTGAAAACCCACCTCGAAGCAGCCCTGTAGCTCAGCTTTACCCAAGGAAGCTCCCCACAGGGGGCAGAGATTCCTATTCGCAGTGGAAAGAGCCATCTAGTGGCAGCTCCCCAGCTCGGCCACCGCCAGGCACCTGACTACTACTGGTGGGGGCCAAGCCAGAGAAAGTAATTGAAACCACACCCAGAAGGGACTCCCCCCCGGCAAGTAAAACAACAGCACAGCTGAGATGGTTGCATTCACAGAGGAAACCATATTGAACTCTGTGACAATTCACCCCCCACCCCAAATGAACAGAGCAGGACTGGCAAATTTCCCCTCTAACGAGCCCCTGTTTTCGCTGCTCCGCTGAGGCCGGCTGCTAGAGATGCCCACTCGGGAGGCGCAATACAGCACCAGTCTGGTCCTAGGAAGGGCCCTGCCTGCATCAGCAGACAGAGCCCTCAGGGTTAGACCAGTAAGTGCTGCTTTCGGCCCCCTGTGGGCGAGATTTGGGGCCAGGCAAGAAAACCAGAAGCAGGGGTCTGCCACCTGCAGCTCCGGAGCGGCATGCTGCTCGCTGGCTGTCCCCTTGCCCTCTGGGCTTGCCCCCCCCCCCCGGGGACCTTGCAGGTGGCCCACGCCTGGCTCCAGGCTCCCCATGGCCACTGGGGAATACTGTGGGGGGCTGGTCCTGGTCCCAGACTTCCCCCCCATGGGACCCTGCTTGCAGGTTCCTTGGCTCAGCTCCCCCACCCGAAGGTCACCCCTATTGCAGCTCGCAAAACACTTGATTATTGAAGGATTTTTTAAAAAATGGCTCTCCTTATCTTTTGGATTGCCGACCCCCAACCAGGAGCTAGACCCGAGTTTGACAGGGGGCCACCAGCCCAGATCAACACAGCAGGGGCACTCCCGAGCCCCGCTGGGATTTGTCAGCGTTCCTTGGTCCACGCCGGCTAACCAACTCCGCAGCAAGCAACCAGACGGCCTGGCCTCTTTGGGATCGGTGCCTCTGGTGTCACTGCGCTGTCAGACAAGGAGCTTGCTCTGGAGTGGCCTTGGCCAATAAGGTATACGGGGCGGCGGGGGCGGGAGGAGAAGCAGCCCCGAGCTGGATACCACAACGGCGTGAGCAAACACGGGACAGAAAGTTGTCTGAGCAAAAAGGCCCGGAGAAATGAAAGGGGAGAGACTGAGCGAGAAAACCACGTGTAAACCGCTTTTACCTTGTAGCCAAAGCAATCCGGGAAGGACACAAACAGCCAGGGCGGTGCCATGCGCTGGAGGCATTTCTGGTGCAGATGTGAATTAGTAGAATATCCTTTATCGCCGTGCAGGAAGGGAGAGCTGTCAAGAGGGTCGATTTCTTTCCAGCAACAAGTTTAAAGGCTTGCAGGCTGGGGAGGGGAGGGAAAGAACAAGGCGTCCAGAAATTCTCACTTGTTGAGTCCAGTTAAATTGCTCTTTCCAGTCACTGCTTCGTCCTTTTGCTACAGATTTTGTTTTCCTCCCTCTCTTCTTGACGGCCGTGTCCCCCCTCCCCCAAGAATATCTTTATCTCTTGGGTCCCCCCCCCCCAACACCCCTCGCGCGTCTTCCTAACTCATGGGATGCTTTGGGTGCCGCCCGATCTGATTCAAAGCGGAGCGATCAATGAGAAGAGCAGATGGCCCACCGCTGACCCAAGGGGTTCACACAGTGAAGCCAAAGTTGGGGAAAGCAGACGTTTCACTGCGCTGCAGCGGCTCTGAGTAGCTCCCTCTCCCGCGGGCTGGTGCAGGGGAAGGTGTCTGGAGCTCAACAGCTTGTTGATCCAGGGAGGCGCAGGTGCTGCAGGGAGCTGGAGGAAAAAGCCTTTAAAACTTTCTCAGGCTCGGCAGCCGGGGGCGGGGGGAGAACAGCACAAAACTCCACAAGCTTCCCCTGTGCCCTCGGGCTCTCAGCTACAGTCTGGTGGGGAGCCCAGGTATGCCCCTCTCTCCCCACCCCTCCCAGTCTGCTCTGCTCTGGCTGGGATGTTTGGGGCGAGCCTGGGATTCTTTATAGGGAAAGAACAAGAGGAAGGCGAGACGTCAGCAGCGCAGCCGGGGGGGGAAGCTCCGCTCTTTCGCTGTCACTTTTCCAGGGCTCTGGCGGCGGCTCCGCTGCTGCTGCCCGAAGTTAGGCAGAATCTGCAGGGATCCCAAACCACCCGCACATGCCGCGCCTTGCACTGGCTCTTGCCTCGCTGGCTAACAGGTGGGCAGGGCTGCAAAGGCAGGCAGGTGGCAGCAAGCTCAGACTTCACTGGAATGAGCGGAGTAGGCGGCATAGCTTGGTCGAGGTAACTCATCAGCTGGCACCGTGCTCCTAGATTCCCTTCCACTAAGGGCTGCCTTCTGGAATCGGGGAGGGCACTGGGTTTGGGGGACCCAAGAGGTGCCTTGTGGCTGAGCTCCCCTCAGCTGCACCAGAACCACTGAGGAGCAAAATGAAACTTACAAGAGAGAGGGTGAGGAAAGAAAATTGGCCCCAGTTTTCTGTCTGTAAAGGTGTGGGAATAATATGGAAAATAAGACAGTTGCTTAGGATAACAGCAGTTTTGCTTTCCCTTTGTAGTTCTTTCCCTCCCATCAGTCAAAGTTTCATGAGTAGAACTGGGGGATTTAACAGAAGTTGGTATGTTGGTTTCCCAGTGTCAGTTAGATCCAGTCCTTTGGGAATTTAATTAACATTTTACCATAATGCAATTTTAAAATCACTTTAAAAGAGCAAGTTTTGCTTTAACTTACAAGTTTTCTATCACATGGGCACCCCGAACACATCAGAAATCATTGGGATGCTGGTGCGAACCATGCATATTGCCCTTCACTTTACAGAAATCTTTAGAAAAGCTTTCAGCTGATGTGAAATATTTGAAAGCAAACTCACATTCTTTTTAAAGGTCTGTTGTGTTGGTATCTCTGTCTGATCTGGCTTGGGTTTCCAAGAAGCACCACCCACTGCATGGTATTGAAGCACTATCTCCAGGTATTTATTTGGGTGTAGACAGTGCCACCTGTGTGACTGAGCCTGCTAGCAAGCGTGTCCTCATACCTTTACTCTGAATATGCCAAGCCCTTAGTGGGGGAGAGCAGCACACACAGACCAGGAGCTGTGGCAATTCTGGACAGTGAACACAGACACTGGACCCTTTGAGTCCTGCTCAGAGTTGGCATTTCTTTTCAAGATGCTGCTGATCTTCCGAGGAAGAGGAAGCTGGCAGCTCACCCATCCTAACCCCGGACTTTAAACAAGAATGGATGTTAATGCCTAGTGGTCTGCCCCACTGTTGTTAATGTAATAAGTTAATAATTTATCTGTATCTAGCACCTGAGATCCTAAAGGATTTGATAATATGTATGTAGGGGATGTCTCATCCAGCATGGCTCAGATGACAATGGGGAGCCGTTCTGTGTTACCAACACTACTCAGCAACAATCATATACCTAAGCTATACCGCACTGGTACTTCAATAGCATGAATCCTCACAAATCTCCTGTGAGGCAGAGTAGTATTATGTGGCTCAGATACTATGCTGATAGAGAAAGCAGATTATTATTCCTGTTTTACTTATGGAGAAAATGAAACATAAGCTAAATGATATGCCCTAAACCACTCAGCAAATCACTGGCAAAGCTGGGACCCAAATGAAAGTGTTCCCAAGTTCCAGTCTCATGCTCAGTTTGTTAATTTTTAGACAAGGATGTGAAAAATAGCCTGCACACTGGAATCTAGAGGGGGAATTTGATAACCTGGATTTTGGTGAAGCTGAAGTTTAGTCAACAAATTAGGCACATTTTCTGCACCCTCTTTTTTAGCATGTTAAAATTTTGCTATTAACTTTTGGTGCATGTATTAAATACACACACAATACTGATATACAATCAGATCAGAGTAAGAGATTAATACAGTTGAACATACAAATATGTTTTAGGTTGCAAATGAGGTAATCAAACATTAGTTGATCAGAAACATGATCCATGAAAGGCATAAATACAAACTCTAAAATAAAATGTAATCATTCTGAATGTTTGAGTCCGATGAATCATTTCCTAAAATAATGCACAATGTATAATTAGTATACAGTGTTCTCAACATCAAAAGAGGTTAACAGGATGATACAAATATTAATATTCAGGTCACTTCTAGTACAAT
Organism: Pelusios castaneus; assembly: GCA_007922175.1. NCBI lineage: Eukaryota > Metazoa > Chordata > Testudines > Pelomedusidae > Pelusios > Pelusios castaneus. Next base: position 19,887,214 of record ML685771.1, read on the forward strand.
ACAAGAAAGATGAGTCTTCTTTTTGCACTTTATAAATTACCCTTTCAGAGTATACATCCTCATCCCAATCAGTGTACCAATTCTAAATTGATGATCTGGGATAGAAATTCTTTTATATCTTATATTAGTGGAAGAACAGTTATGTAGGATTAATTGTGCATTTCAGGGGAAATAAAATTTCCAGTTAAAATTTGCAATATTTAATATTTTGGCTTCATAATAATAGGCCAAATTCAGTCATATTCCTTTTAGATTGGTTGCACCTCCAACAATACTTACAAGATACATCTTTCCATGCTGTTCAGAGTCTAACAGATTTTATGCACTATTTTAAAATGCTAGCCTGTTGTTGCTAATTTTAAATTCAGAATCCAGATCCTCTTTCCCATTGTTTAAGAGTACCATATAGTTCTAATTCAGTTTCCCAGGTGGATTTTGCTTTTCAGAAAGCTCTGTATGTATGTATGTATGTACCAACCCAAACAGCAATAGATAAGAATTGGATAATGAATGTGCCATACCTGAAAGTCGGTTTGTGTGTGTGTGTCCATGCGCGCGCACGTGTGCACACAATTTGGTGAGTGAAGTTATTAGCCAGCTTCAGTAAAATAAAATTTTTGTTCTTCAAATGCTTCAAATGTATCTATTAATTGTTGAAAGGAGATCTGATGTACATCTTTATCTATATTTCCAAGAAGCTGAATGCCAATATTTCTCTAATTATCCTGGGAACAATTTTATTTTGAATTTTTTATTTTATCTCAAAATTGATATAAATTAGTATCATTAGCCTATACTGTTTTTGAACATATTAATACAAATGCAGCAAAGCTCAGCCTTCACAAATTATAACAGACTTACAGAACAAAATAGTAAGGCCCATTCACAGAGATGGAAAAAGCAACTTACTAACTGTAATATAACAATGATAAATCAATTATTTTTGCCAGTTAAAGTATCTTATCCAAGAAACTTCAGAGCCTTTTACAAACTGAACATAATTCAGCCTTATAACATTCCTGCAATTTAAAGAAAGAGTACAGAAGGATCATTTCACCAGCTAATGAAATGCATCCCTTTCTGGTGGGACCTGGAGATTGTTCAAATATACCCAAGAAACAAATGAAATAAATATAAGGAACTAAAGAATGCTGCATCTAACTAAGGATGCTGGGGGATTTAGATGGGGAGAATCTTGGAGAATGTAAGTTCCAAATTAGAATTTGGCCAAAATCCTAGGGTTATCACCTCTGCTCTTACATAGCATGCATGCATTCTTTAGAGCCACATTCTGGGTGGTGTATTGAATGTGTAATCTGACGGTAAAACTAGTTTAACTAACTCAGGGAAGATCTTCCTACTGTAAGTATGATCCTGTGATAGGTCAGAGCCAACATAAGGTCTTCCTGATGCTAATATAGCAGGAAAAAGGGGCGATTATAGAAAAGAAGGTGTAGTGGGCTCAAAGTAATATTCAGCTGTGTTCTGCCCCCTATGGCCATTGCAACCCTGTATACGTGAGTGTCTCAAACACAGTGCAGGCAGCTTACATTGCTCAGTCTGAGGCTTGTGGCTTGAGGAAGCCCATTTCTTTCACACTTTGAAATTCAGACTATGTCTGAGGCAAACTCTTTCATCTGAAAACAGGCCTCTGGCTGAGGAAAGCCATTTTGGTTTGATGAATTGGCCAGAGGGGCCTCAAGGGGGCAGGATATTTTTGTTTTTCTCAATACCGCATTACTGCATCTAGATAAACGAGGCACTTGAACTGCTCTGCCCTCATCATGCAGATGTCTTTGCCTTGTTGTCTTGTGACAGAAACAAAAACATAAACTTGAGCTCACATGCCAAGCCAGTGCTGTTTCTGCTGCTGCTGATTTTCCTTAACATTTCTCTAGTTCGACTCGCTTGGCTCCAGAGTCTCTTTAGAGTTCCAACCCCAGCAATCCTGTCTCAGAGCGGGTCTTGGTTATATCTGTCAGCTGCAAGGCACATCCCTGGGCTCTGGGATTACAGTCAAAAAGCTAGAATGAGGTGCTCAAACATATCCTCACAGAGGAAATACAAAGTGCTGGAATCTCAGCCACACCCCCACACCAAATACTGCCATTTAGAAAACAAACCAATGCTAATAAGCGATACATGAAACAATGGGGGGAGATAGTCTGTGCTTTAATCTTCTCTGTTTCCAGCAGAAATCAAATGCATTGCTTCCTTCCAGTGTTTGAGCACATCCGTGCAAGAAGCATTCTCAGTCAGTGCCTGTGGTCCCTCCTCCAAAGGGAGTAGTAATATGAAACCCGGGTAAGTGCAATTGGCTGATGGTAGGATATAGGTTGGGCTAAGACTAATGGGGTTAGGCTGGGATGGGGTAAGGCTAGCATGGAGAGGTGAGGATGGTGAATGCCTAGGATGGCTGCCAGGTCACACTGGAAGAGAATTTCTTCTAATGTCTAATCTTGCCCTTATTAAAAACACAAGAGCAGCGACTATTATATTACTTTTATTATACCTTAAAATCTCTGTGAAATAACATGGGGCTGCTGTAAAGGTGACAGGAAGTGTAGTTTAATGAGTGGAGGAGAAAAGTCAGGGGACCAGTTCCGAACTTTGCTACTGATGTTCCTGCAGTGACCTTGAGCAAATCACTTAAGCTGTCTCTGGGCTTCATTTTCCCCATTTGTGTAAAGGTGTAAAGCAGTTGGAGACTGTATTGGTTTCTATGGTCACCTCCCACCCAGACCTTTCACCAGCTCCTTCCTTCTGGCAGGAATATTATATATATTCAGATAGAGAGGTGTTTGTGCACCTTTCTCTCTGTTAGGTTTTTATTTTCCTGTGTATTGTGCACATGAACAGACTGTACTTCTTTTCCCAAAGGAATTATACAATGGCCTTGGTGCCTGACCTGACAGCTAGGGCCAGAAGAGTGAATCCAAACCCTGGGTGATGCTGCAGCATTCGTCAGCCCATGGCAGCTCCCCATGACAGAAGTGCCACTGTAGGTTAATTTCTGCCTCTCATAGGAGTAAGTGTACAGGAGAGGGATGAGGTGGGATCAGTGATGATGGTGAATCTAGATGGTGCAGGTACACAAGGCAGTGAAAAGTATCTTTCCACTCACATGGCTTAGTGCCATGCAGTCACGTTGTTCTTTTCTTGCACTATGCTATTGAAATCCATGAGTCACATAAGAAGCAACGCGCCAGGTCTCCGCCAGTCTGGTAAGATACCACACATCTATCAACAGGCATTATTAGATCCCCAACGAGATACCAGCCTCCCAAATAAACAGGATTTGACTTTATGAGACATTGTTTTATGCCTGATGTAGTGGAGGAAAGTGCAAGGCATACTTGGCGCATCGCGTCTGTTTGCTATCATGTGTTTTGGGTCTCTGATTTTACATGTGGTACAATGGAAAGAGGACTCTGTACTCTCATGTAAGTGTCACAGAGCTCCTAAATATCAGCCCGATCCTATGCTGAGATATAAAAACAAGGGTCTCTGAGCTCATCATCCATAAAGCTCTGGCAGAATTCACTGTCTTTCCTACCCACAAAGATTGTGAGCAGACATAGGTGTTTTTCTTCATTTAATGGCCATGTTCTGCCAGGAATTGCATAATTTGCTCATCAGCTTTCCCGGTTATTTATGATAAAGACTAGTTCTGAACACTTAACACAAATGTTCATTAGCCTGCAGCTATCCCACTTTGTTGTCTGAGTCTATCCAATCTCACAAGCTAAAAGCACATTGATCTGGTTTGGAACACGAGGGTGGGGGATGAGGTTTGGAGAAAGTGAGGTTGGTGAAGTGTAATTTTCCTTACCACCCCTTTGGAGCTTTCCTTACTGTGTTGACAGGTTCGAAAGGGACAGCCATGTCAGTCTAGTTCAGCCAAACAAACAAGGAGTCCTGTGGCCCTTTGAAAGACTAACAAATTTATTTATCACATGAGCTTTTGTGGGAGAAAATCCCACTTTGTCAGACACTTTGAAGATGGGAACTTACAGAATGTGAGGAAAATATGTAAATATGATTCCGTTGCCTCAGGGTTAAAGAGGGATTACGGATTTTTTTCTCATTACAACAGGTGAGTTGACCTCCCCTTCCTCTAGACGCTGTTCCCAGTGTTTGAATCTTAACATCTACTTTGATTTGCTGTTAGAGCCAGACATGATCCTATGTCATACACTTCCCTGCATTTAATGTCCTCCCATTCTGTAAATTTCCCATCTTCAAAGCATCTGACGAAGTGGGATTTTCTCCCACGAAAGCTCATGCAATAAATACGTTAGTCTTTCAAAGTGTCACAGGACTCTTTGTTTGTTTTCCTTAATGTGTGTTTCTAACCAGTCTGCACCTTGCCATTTACTTGCCTGTTGTTTCCTTCTTTTAAGCCAATATAATGTTTATGAAAGGTACAAGATTGAAAACACCAGAGGCTAAAGTACCAGGTTTATCTACAGAACAGGCACTGGCAGAAGCAGTGTACTCTGTCCCACTCAGCTCTGACCTGAGAGGCCAGCTCTGGAGATGAAAGGCCAAGTCTCCCTCAATCAGCTCATCAACTAAACATTCTGAGACCCGCCCAAGACAGTCTAGTCAGTGAAACAAATGAACTTCTGAGAACTGTATCAGCCCAGATGTGACTGGGTGGCCCATGGTGTGTAGTAATCTTCTAATAATGTGAGAGCCAGTGTGTCATGTTGTTGGGTTTTTTTCCCCTGACTAAAATAATACATTCAATTCTCCTTTCCTCAAACTTCCATCTTTCTGCTAAATGTCACATGTAAATGCTTCATGTTTCTGCAGGACTAACATTGATATCATCGTCATTTATACTGGCTCCAAAGTAAACCAAAGCTACATGACTCAATTTTGCTGAGCCTCTGTGGCGAAAATAGCAATGTAGCATATAGCAATGGTGGAAAAAATTAAAGGAACACTGTCAATCAAAATTAGGATTGTGTAAAAACAAGCTTTCAGGCAAGCCTAAGGCCAAAAGAAATGTTACAACTGCTTTTCTTTCAATTCAAATGAAAACTGTTGCCTTGAAATGAACGCGCGTTAGTCTGCATTGCACCAGCCAGTAAGACTCTCTGAGTGAAACTGCCCTCACTGACAATTTTCATAGTCTAAACTAGGAAATATTCAATAAAGGCTTGACCTAAAGTTTGTTTGAAGTCCATGGAAAGATCCCCACAGACTTCTGTGGGCTTTGGATCTGTAAAGAAACTTTCCCAACATTGAGTACATTGAATATCCTAGTATCCCAGTACAGTAAATATCCTTTCACTTGTAATAATCGAAGGTGCTACAAGTAAAGCAGAGAAGGAAATTAGTTTATAATGTGAACTTTAAGGTGGCAGCGTCCCACACTATGCACAAAAAAATATACGTAACATCATACACTGTGTGGGTCATTGGCAACAGGGAACAGTGAAACGGAGACCATTGGCATGAGCTTGTGCTGTATGATCTAATAGAGCCCTGCAGATCCACGGATATCTGCATCCGTAAGTTTGGGTATGGATATCTGCAGCCCCATTTGCGGATTGGCCCGCAGGTGCGGATCCTATTTTTAAGATCGATCGCTGCAGCTGCTGCTATGATCTATGTTAGCAGCACAGAGGGGAACAAGGAAGCACTCCAGCCAAACCTAGCTCAGCTCTGGTTGTGATCTGCCAGCCAATCAGAGTCTCAGTCACAGCAGGCTGGGGCTTGGAGAGCCACTGCTCACTGTCAGTCAGTCAGCATGCTGGCCTTTGGCTCATTCCTCATGCCTGCCCTGCTTACTTCTTCCTTTTCTTGTTTGTAGTTTGCATGCCATGCTGTCAATCAGAGATTTCACTGGTGGCCAAAGAACTCTGATTGACAGCACAGCGCGTGAACCCCAAACAAGAAAAGGAAAAAGTGGGCGGGACCCATGTGGGGAATGAGCCAATCAAAAACTAAAATGCTGACTGTGAGCCCAAGCTCGGTTGCGGATGCAGTTACAGATGCACCTAAAACATGGCATGTGGATTGCGGATCAGATAGAGACTGACATTGAGCAGATGCGGATCAGATCTGGATCCAGATTTTTGTATCCATGCAGGGCTCTACTAATAGATCAACCACCTCTGTTAGCAGGATCATCAACCTCTATTGTGGTTAACCACCACTAGAGGAGGACAACATTCCAATCCTTGTTCCCCAAGAATCACAGTTTGCAACTGTGTGTCTATTTTTTAAAATATATCTCAGCATATTCTGTGCTCTGAAGCTAGAGATTAACAGTACCATTCCTTGGACTCTATTTGGTGTGAAAAGCTAATGAAATCCTACAGTTCTTAAGAGCTTTGGGTGTGGGGCTCAGTCCATGTGGATACTTTAGCTATTCTGGCCCCATAAAAACTTACCCATTTGCGGATTGTCATTCACCAAGCCTGTGTGGGTGCATTCCCCTGAAGCCAATGGGATGTCAGAAACAATGTTGTAAAGAGAGGAAGGATGGTCCTATGAGAAGAGCACTAACTTCCTGTGTAGCCATGAGCAAGTCACTTAGCCGCTCTGTGCCTTAGTTCCCCAGCTGTAAAACTGGAACAACAGTAGCTCAAAGGGAACTGTAAGACAAATACATCAGTGATTATGAAGATACTACGGGAATGGGGCCATACATATATATGCACACTCCTTAGACAAACTCTGTGTGTGTTCTCAGCCAGGGTGGAGGTCACAAACAGATCAAGGAATGTTGTGACCAATAATCTCTGAATTTTGGGACATCAGTACCCAAAACCACAGGCTCCTTGAAATAAGGAAACTTCCATTTTCTGTGGGTAAGAAGTAGGTTCTTATATTTACTTAGGCTGGCTGCTGGAGAGAGACATGAACTTATGAACTTAAACCAGTGTGTTGCACGTTGAACACATAAACGTGTGCCAGCTGATTATTATTAATTCTTCTTATTTGTTTATTTCCCTTAGACTAATGGTAGTCAAAAGATTTTGCACTGATAAGTCGTATCAGGACCAAATGAGAGGAGATCGATAGTCACACTTTACAGAACAGTAGTATATGCTCTAGGAAATAAACAGAGGCAATTCAATTAAATGAAGGGTGAACCAATGGCAGCTGACAGGTGTGGGGCACCCTCCCAACATTGCATTGACCTCCCAGGTAGGCAATGGTCAGAGACTGGTCATGGCCATGGGGCCTGGAGAGTGGGAAATCCCAGCAAACCAAGCATGAGGTGGCATGAGTCCCAGCAGGCCAAAGATGAGGCAAAAACAGTACTGACACAGGTTAGCGGGGAAGGTTTGCATTCAGATCAGGTCAGTTCTCAAAATGACGGAACACTCGCATGTTGGGTTTGAGTCGATTGTGCTCACCTCAGGTTCATGTCTGAATCGGGCTTTAAAACCACTGTGTTTGAGATCTACCGATGAAAAGGATTGACTAGGAATTAGGTATTACTATTAATGATAGTTAATAATATTGTTAATAACAATTATACTAATCAACAAAAGAGTAAGTGCACTGCAAAAGCAGAATATAAATGTTACAGGCACAAAATGATCAGATTCTCCTATGAAACAAAATGCTGCTCTATATTTTTCTTCATTCTGTGTTTTGTAGTAAACCACTTGTCCTGTTATAGGCTATTTGATAAACATTTCAATAATAACTCTATAATTAATAGCCCCTAAATATTCTCATCGGTAACATATGTGGTTATTTTGCATGTGGGTTTTTTAAAAGCACAGAGGAAATTTCATAAAGCAAGGGACAAAACAGGGAGCCATCAAGGACACTTATGTAGGTCTAAAAATATGAGTTTTGAGAGAAGGTTTGTTCAGTTTGGAGAAGAGAAGACTGAGAGAGGACATGATACCAGTTTTTCAGTACATAAAAGCTTTTTATAAGGAGGAGGGATAAAAATTGTTCTCTTCAACCTCTCACGATAGGACAGGAAGCAATGGCCTTAAACTGCAGCCAGGGTAGTTTAGATTGGACATTAGGAAAAACTTCCTACCAGTTCCATGACTACCATTAACAAAGCACTGGAATAAATTACCCAAAGAGGTTGTGGAATCTGCATCATTGTAGTTTTTTAAGAGCAGGTTAGACAAACACCTGTCTGGGATGATTTAGATAATACTTAGTCCTGCCTTGATTGCAGGGGACTGGGCTAGAAGATCTCTCAAGGTCCTTTCCAGTCTGTGAGCGGCAGAGGGAAGGATGGGGGGAATTCCAATACAATTTGTATAGAATATACTGTGCAGCTTGAGATGTGATCAATGCTTTCTTCTCTAACATGACCAAAGTTAGTATAGGTGACAATATGATCCATCCACTTTGTCTGATAGGCTTTCATTGTTACGTTGGAGATCCTTGCCTTGCCAACCAGAATTCTGTATATTCACTGTAGCTCTAAACTGCCCTTTCGCTGCAGCAAGCAGCTAAGGAATTCATGGCTCCCTTTGACAGGTCACACAAAGTCTTTCATCTTTAGAGTGAGTTTGATCTTTTCTGAATTGTTCTCTCTGCTGATCAGATGCCAGGGTGACTGGAAGCTGGTCCTGGAAGGAATCGGCAAGAAGAAGAAGATGCTGTAAGGTAAACCATGAAAATCATCTGGGGGCAAAGGCAAGCTGTGCCACTGTCACACTAGGAATGCTGTGGGTAAAACTCTACCCACAAGGATGCAGCCACTTCAGAGGAAGGAACTGTAAGCAAACTGCACAGAAAATGCTTTGTTCTTCATTTGTTAGAAAACCCAAAAGAAATCAAACATTTTAAAAAGGACTAAACATCTCAAGGGGAGTTGGGAATCAGGGACAAGAAATTGCACTACTCTCTGTCCACACAGTGTGTCACCCTTTCTCCACCCCATTGATCAGCTGGGCTCCATTCCTTTAGGACCCAAAAAATCACTCTTTTAAAGGAGCAAACTTCACAGATATGTCTGTGGGTCCCATACAAGCACTGCAGAGGCAGGCCAGGGATTTTACTGAAGGTACATTTAGCACTTAAGGGTAATGGCTTGACCATTGGCTTCTTTGAAAAAAATCATCCTCAAGAGCCAGCTTTGGAAAATGATCCATTGGAAGTTTCAGCCAAACAAACAAGGAGTCCTGTGGCACTTTTAAAGACTAACCAATTTATTTATCTCATGAGCTTCCGTGGGAGAAAATCCCACTTCATCAGATGCTTTGAAGTGCCACAGGACTCCTTGTTTATTTTGCTGACCTAGACTAACGTGGCTACCCCTTTGGAATTTGGAAGTTTCAGGCACAGAATATCTGTTGGCCCTGGTGTAAGGTCAGTCTTAGAACTGCTTCCTCTTCTCCACAAACTATGCCACTGCACAGGGACTGGTTTGTCTGAGGATTTTTATGCAGGACTCAGGTAAATATAGGTGATGAGGTGACCAGTTCCTACCTCCTCATTGCCTCAGTCCACAGTTAATGGGGATGATACGATGCTGCTAATAGGAAAGGCTACATGCTAAGAATTCAAAAGGTTTTTTTTTTTTTAACCAATGAACAAACATTTTTTTGAAATCTTAATTTTCCCCCAATTCGACATTTTTTTCTATTTGTTGTGTAGCTCTCTCCATTCCACCCAATCATATCTCTTGTGTCTTGCTGTGTCATGCTGAACGCAGCTGTGCTGTTTTGCCATGTCTTCCCACCCCCCTCTGGACGTCGTATTGCTCCATGCCATCCTACCACTTCTGGGCCATATTGCACCATGCTATTGCAATGGTGCTATTCCATTGGTCGCCTAGCTTTGCACTCGATAGTCCCATCATTAAACTGCCACCACTCTGTTGGCTTTACACTGCATCAGCCTATTCCAGCACTTTTCCAGTTTTGTGTGACATGAAGCCACCCCATGTTACTCTAACATGCCATTGCCATCCTGATGTTCCAGCATGGTATGCCATTCTATTACCCTCCTTACTATGCAGCATGCCACATTATCCCATCACACTCTCTTCTAGCTACTGTATTGGCCAGTGACATCTAGTATGCTACAGGAAATCCACAGTGCAATGCTCATTCTTTACGCTCCCAGAACCCTGCTGTGATTCGTTACAGCCAATCATCGTATAATCATGTTGTGGTTCTATGATGTGATGTCACCATAAATGTCTGACACACACTCTGCAAGTTCCAAAGGGGGAGCCGTGTTAGGCTATGTACACACGATCAGATTAAAGCACAACATGGCAATCGCGGTATAAAAAACACGTGACCTTTATTGCGGGAGAGCGCGTACACACGTCGCTCCTTGCAACGCAACAGAATTCTTTGCAATATCGCGGTGTAGCACAATGAATTCTGGGCACCTATCCCACAGTTCAATTTTCCCTCAATCGGCGCTTGGAATCCTGGGATGAAGGAAAGGAACGCAAAGTGCCATGGGTAAACTCTCATTTTCCCGTGGTGCACTGTGTTCCCCTTGCGTTTTCCTCATTGCCAATAGCAACTTGCGCCTATTTTCAACAGTGCAGTGACGCACTACTTGCGAGCAATCACAACAGCGACAGCATGGATCCTGCTCTGATCTCCACTGTCACCTTCAGCATTCTAAATACATCTCGGCTGGTTGCTCAGTATGCAATGAGCTCCGAATCAGACGATGATGCCGAGGAGCAGGGGCTGATCGATGCCCTGCAGAGCAACAGCACCACATTGCTCAGCTCCTTCACCGATCATCTGCACACGGTGCAACACCGTTTCTGGTCGCGAGAGATGAGCACAGAGTGGTGGGATCGCATTGTTATGCAGCTGTGGGATGACGAGCAGTGGGTACAGAACTTTCAAATGCGGAAAGCAACCTTTCTGGAACTGTGTTCAGAGTTGGCCCCTACCCTGCAACGTAAAGACACCAACATGAGGTCAGCCCTAACCGTGGAGAAGCATGTTGTGAGTGCTGTCTGGAAGATGGCGACTCCTGACTGCTACCGGTCGATTGCAAACCAGTTTGGAGTCGGGAGGTCCACCGTCGGATTAGCCCTCTCACAAGTGTGCCGAGCCATCAATCGCATTCTGCTATGGAGGACGGTGACTTTGGGCAATGTTCGTGAGATGTGGAGGGCTTTGCTGCCATGGGATTCCCTAACTGCGGGGGAGCCATAGATGGCACACATATCCCGATTTTGGCTCCAGACCATCTCGCGACCGAGTACATAAACAGGAAGGGCTACTTCTCCATGGTGCTGCAAACACTCATGGATCACAAGGGGTGTTTTACGGACATCAGTGCTGGGTGGTCGGGAAAGGTGCATGATGCCCACATTTTCAGAAACACTGGACTGTACCAGAAGCTGCAAGGGGGTACCTTCCTCCCTGATCAAAAAATTACTGTGGGGGATGTGGAGATGCCCATAGTCATCCCTGGAGACCCGGCATACCCACTGATGCCATGGCTCATGAAGCTGTACACCGGGAACCTGGATCGCAGCAAGGAGCGGTTCAATTACTGATTGAGCCACTGCAGAATGACTGTGGAGTGTGCCTTTGGCCGCTTAAAAGGGCGCTGGCGCTGTTTGTATGGGAGGGTGGACTTGGACGAGGACAACATCCCTGCTGTAATTACGGCGTGCTGTGTCCTTCATAACATTTGTGAAAATAGGGGAGAAAAGTTTTCCCCGGGGTGGGCTATGGAGGCACAGCGCCTCGAGGAAGCATATGAACAGCCAGCCACTAGGAATATTAGGGGGGCCCAACGGGGAGCTGCTCGCATAAGGGAGGCACTCAGGGAGCATTTCAATGATGCCCTCCCGTAGTTCACTTCAAGGACGCATCAAGTGCACCGTATGAGATTTTCACTGTGTACAAATAAAGCCACTCTTCAAATTTTCTCTTACTGTTTTTATTAAAAGATAAAAAGGGAGGTGGGTTGGGGGGTTTTGGAGGGGTTACAGGTGGGTGTAGCTGCGGGTCTCTAAAAAGTAGCTCTGTGAGGGACTGGATGTTGCAGTATACCAGGGGGATGGGTGGCCTTCAGATAAATGCTTTGAAGGACTACGGGGTGTGGGAGGCAGACACGGCTGAACTGTCTGGAGTGGAGCCCATACATTAATCGCCTGGGTCTGCAGAGCAATCATGCTCTTGAGCAGTTCTGTTTGCTCCTTCATCACGCTTATCAGTTCGTCCCTGTGTTTCTGCCTCCTCTATTGGGATTCCTCTCTCCAGGCTCGATTCTCCCTCGCGGATGCCTCTGTTGTTTTCATCAGCTCCTGAAACATATCCTCCCTGTTTCTTCTAGCACGCGGCCGAATGTTTCTCATGCAGTCAGCTGGGGTAGACACCGGCCTTGTGAAGGTCAAATCTAATAAAAAAAAGAATAATAAAGCTATTGCTGTTAACACATAGGCTAGATAACCAATGTAACCTTCCAGTAGCACATTCCACTGGAAGGTACAAGGCAGTCAACATCCTATGCTTTGCTGAAGCGGACAAGGTATGTCCTAATAGAAACCTTACTGGGGGCTAACATTCTGCACAGGGCACACTGATGGAACCCGATAGCTCTCTCCTCAGAGTGCCCCTGCCAGCTAGAATACATATTCTACATGCCACTGGATGCCAGCCGGGACCGTATGCTGCTGCCTTGTGTGCTGCCATGGTTCCCAGTGCTGTGCTTTGCAGTTGGCGAGGCCAAGTATCCTTATACAGGAGCGTAGACACATATGCTATCCCATCTAACCTGAATAGGAGGCTCTGGTGGTACATCGAGGAAACCTTTAGTGACCTAAATACAGATGATTTTTTGACAATCACTGCTTGTGTTGATGCACTTCTAATGAATGCATAGTAAAGAGCGTGCACAGCGGGGACCGAGACAGCAAGCACCCCCGCCCCGGACAATGATTTTTTAGCGGGAGCCATAGCTGCACGGAAGAGAAACTTACCTGAACCTCCCTCTGCCGCCTCAGAGGACACGCTGCAATTCATGTCTTGGGTGGACATCTCAGCGGGGGTGCAGAAGAGCTCCTGGCTACACGCTGTTGCGCTCTCCTCCAGGTCATCCTCCATCTCCTCCTCCCCATCAATCACGTCCTCATCCTGCTCGGCTCTGGCATTCAGTGGAGGAGGGGGGGCCAATGTGTCTACAGGACTCTTTGCATTGGTTGTGGGGTCCCCAGTGAGGATGGCTTCGATCTCCTTAAAGTACCTGCATGTAGCAGGCGCTGATCCCGAATGGCAGTTTGCCTCCTTCGCTCGGTGATAGGTTATTCTTAGCTCCTTCACCTTTGATCTGCACTGCACAGTGTCTCTCTCATGACCTCTCTCGGACATGGCCCGAGAAATTATGCCATATGTATTGAAATTTCGCCTGCTGCTGCGTAGCTGCGCCTGCACAGCAGACGCTCTCCAGATGCTGATCAGGTCCAGCACCTCTGCCATGCTCCAAATGGGTGCGCGTCTTCCACGATGGGCTGCCATTGCTAGGTAAGATCGGAGCTGCACTCCACTCCACGAGGAAGAGAACAGGAAGTGAAACAGAGGAGAAATTCGAAAATCCCGGGAATCGAAACAGGGAGGGGACTGTTTCATCACGGCCACAGAGCGGATGGGGGGAAGACCAGAGAGGACGACTTTGGAATGCTGGGACACTTCCGGAAGCCAATCATTGCACGGTAAGCGTACACACGAGTGGAAAGGCGCAACAGCTGTTCCACGTTAACTGCTGCCACCCTCGTCGAGGTGGTTTTTGTATTGCGCTACAACTGGGCTGCTGATGTGCAAGAGCCCTATTGCACATGTGTACGCTGTTGCTGTTATCGCGCCGTAATGACTCTTAATGCACGATAAAGTGATCGTGTGTACATGGCCTTAGTCTAGTTCAGCAAAACAAACAAGGAGCTGTTAGTCTTTGAAAGTGCCACGAGACTCCTTTTTCGTTATACTCTGCGGCTATGTCTACACTTGTTAATTTAAGTCAATTTAGCTAAGTCGACTTAGCATGTCCCCACTCAAAAATTAAGTCGACTTAGAGGGGACCCTGCCAAATCAACCTAGAGCATCCACACTGGACGCCTAGGTCGACTTGTAGGGGTTAGGTGGACCTGGGACAGGTCCACGGTGGCAGGGGGGGTACCCCTTGCCAAGTGCCAGGCGGCTCAGCATTTGCCCCATTGTACCTTGGTACAATGGGGGGCTGAGAGGGACAGAGACTCTGGCAGGGCATAGGAGCAGGGTGGGCAGGGCTCTATCCTACCCTGTGGGGGAGGCACGCCAGGATCTGGCTGTGCCAGCCACCTTAGCAGGGAGGGCAGTGGGGAAGCCCTGAAGCCCCCTAAGTCGACTTAAAGTCTAAAGACTTTTTAAAGTTGACTTAGCCAGAAAAGTTGACTTAAAACTAGGTTTAATAAAGTCAACTTTAATTTTCCGTAAGTCGACTTAAGCAGCTGCTTAAGTCGACTTAAGGAAAATGTAGTATGGGCACTGATTAAATTAAATCAATTGAAGCAAGCTTAAATTGACTTAATTTGTAAGTGTAGATGCACCCTGCAAGCCCACTCCAGGCAACAGTCACTTGGGAGCAAAACAGAAAGAAGGTGGAGATCTCTCAGAACTTGCATCCTATAATATCTTCGTGTTTACTAGGCTCATCTCAGCACTTCTGAAATCTCATAAGAACATAAGAACATAAGAAAGGCCGTACTGGGTCAGACCAGAGGTCCATCAAGCCCAGTATCTGTCTACCGACAGTGGCCAGTGCCCAGGTGCCCCAGAGGGAGTGAACCTAACAGGCAATGATCAAGTGATCACTCTCCTGCCATCCATCTCCATCCTCTGATAAACAGAGGCTAGGGACACCATTCTTAACCCCTTTCTGGCTAATAGCCATTTATGGACTTAGCCACCATGAACTTATCCAGTTCCCTTTTAAATATTGTTATAGTCCCAGCCTTCACAACCTCCTCAGGTAAGGAGTTCCACAAGTTGACTGTGCGTTGTGTGAAGAAGAACTTCCTTTTATTTGTTTTGAACCTGCTACCTATCAGTTTCATTTGGTGACCCCTGGTTCTTGTATTATGGGAGTATTTAAACAACTTTTCCTTGTCCACTTTTTCCACATCAGTCATAATTTTATATACTTCTATCATGTCCCCCCTCAGTCTCCTCTTTTCCAAGCTGAAGAGGCCCAGCCTTTTCAATCGTTCCTCATACGAGGCACTCTCCAAACCCTTAATCATTTTAGTTGCCCTTTTCTGAACCTTTTCTAGTGCTAGAATATCTTTTTTGAGATGAGGAGACCACATCTGTACACAGTATTCGAGATGTGGGCGTACCATGGATTTATATAAGGGCAATAATACATTTGCAGTCTTATTTTCAATCCCCTTTTTAATGATCCCTAACATCCTGTTTGCTTTTTTGACCGCCTCCGCACACTGTACGGACATCTTCAGAGAACTATCCACAATGACTCCAAGATCTTTTTCTTGACTCGTTGTAGCCAGATTAGCCCCCATCATATTATAGGTATAGTTGGGGTTATTTTTTCCAATGTGCATTACTTTACACTTATCCACATTAAATTTCATTTGCCATTTGGATGCCCAATCACTTAGTTTTGTGAGATCTTTTTGAAGTTCTTCACAATCTGCTTTGGTCTTGACTATCTTGAGTAGTTTAGTATCGTCTGCAAACTTAGCTACCTCACTGTTTACCCCTTTCTCCAGATCATTTATGTATAAATTGAATAGGACTGGTCCTAGGACCGACCCTTGGGGAACACCACTAGCTACCCTTTTCCAATCTGAGAATTTACCATTTACTCCTACCCTTTGTTCCCTGTCTTTTAACCAGTTCTCAATCCATGAAAGGACCTTCCCTTTTATCCCATGACAACTTAACTTACATAACAGCCTTTGGTGAGGGACCTTGTCAAATGCTTTCTGGAAATCTAAGTACACTATGTCCACTGGATCCCCCCTGTCCACATGTTTGTTAACCCCTTCAAAGAACTCTAATAGATTAGTAAGACACGATTTCCCCTTACAGAAACCATGTTGGCTATTGCTCAACAGTTTATGTTTTTCTATGTGACCGACAATTTTATTCTTAACTATTGTTTCAACTAATTTGCCCGGTACCGACGTTAGACTTACCGGTCTGTAATTGCTGGGATCCCCTCTAGGGCCCTTTTTAAATATTGGCGTTACATTAGCCGACTTCCAGTCTTTGGGTACCGAAGCCATTTTAAGGGACAGGTTACAAATCTTAGTTAACAGTTCCGCGACTTCACATTTGAGTTCTTTCAGAACTCTTGGGTGAATGCCATCTGGTCCCGGTGACTTGTTAATGTTGAGTTTATCAATTAATTCCAAAACTTCCTCTAGTGACACTTCAATCTGTGACAGTTCCTCAGATCTGTCACCTACAAAAGCCGGCTCAGGTTTGGGAATCTCACTAACATCTTCAGCCGTAAAAACCGAAGCAAAGAATCCATTTAGTTTCTCTGCAATGACTCTATCATCTTTAAGCGCTCCTTTTGTATTATCATCATCAAGGGGCCCGACTGGTTGTTTGGCAGGCTTCCTGCTTCTGATATACTTAAAAAACAATTTGTTATTACCTTTGGAGTTTTTGGCTAGCCGTTCTTCAAACTCCTCTTTGGCTCTTCTTATTACACTCTTGCACTTAAGCTGGCACTGTTTGTGCACCTTTCTGTTTTCCTCACTAGGATTTGACTTCCACTTTTTAAAGGAAGTCTTTTTACCTCTCAGTGCTTCTTTTACATGGTTGGTGAGCCATGGTGGCTCTTTTTTGGTTTTTTTACAGTGTTTCTTAATTTGGGGTATACAGTGAAGTTGGGCCTCTATTATGGTGTCTTTAAAAAGCGCCCATGCAGTTTTCAGAGATTTCACTTTAGTCACTCTACCTTTTAGCTTTTGTTTAACTATCCCCCTCATTTTTGTATAGTTCCCCCTTTTGAAATTAAATGCCACAGTGTTGGGCTGTTGAGGTGTTCTTCCCCCCACAGGGATGGTGAATGCTATTGTATTATGGTCACTAGTTCCAAGCGGTCCTGCTACAGTTACCTCTCGGACCAGCTCCTGCGCTCCACTCAGGATTAAATCTAGAGTTGCCTCTCCCCTTGTGGGTTCCCATACCAGCTGCTCCATGAAGCAGTCATTCAAAGTATCGAGAAATTTTATCTCTGCAATATGTCCTGAAGTGAAATGTTCCCAGTCAATATGGGGATAGTTGAAATCCCCCACTATTATTGGGTTTTTAAATTTGATAACCTCCCTAATTTCCCTTAGCATTTCATCATCGCTCTTACTATCCTGGTCAGGTGGCCGATAGTAGATCCCTAATGTTATATTGTCATGGAAGCATGAGATTTCTATCCATAGCGATTCTATGGAACAAGTGGATTCGCTTATGATTTTTACTTCATTTGAATCTACATTTTCTTTCACGTATAGTGCCACTCCTCCTCCCGTACGACCTGTTCTGTCCTTCCGATATATTTTGTACCCCGGAATGATTGTGTCCCACTGATTGCTCTCTGTCCACCAGGTTTCTGTGATGCCTATTATATCAATATTCTCCTTTACCACTAGGCACTCTAGTTCACCCATTTTATTATGTAGACTTCTAGCATTTGTGTATAAGCACTTTAAAAACTTGTCCCTGTTTATTTGTCTGCCCTTTTTTAATGTGCCAGATTCTTGGTCATGTGGCTGTTTATCATCGGATCCGGCCCCCTCACCATCCTTTTCTGTCCTCTGTTCCTGACTATAACTATAACTATAACCTGGAGATTCCCTCTCGTCAGACTCTCCCTTAAGAGAAGTCTGTGTCCGATCCAGCTGCTCCTCTGCAGCAGTCGGCTTTCCCCCATCCTCTAGTTTAAAAACTGCTCTACAACCTTTTTAATGTTTAGTGCCAGCAGTCTGGTTCCCTTTTGGTTTAGGTGGAGCCCATCCCTCCTGTATAGGCTCCCCCCATCCCAAAAGTTACCCCAGTTCCTAATGAACGTAAACCCCTCCTCTCTACACCATCGTCTCATCCACGCATTGAGACTCTGAATCTCTGCCTGCCTACCTGGCCCTGCGCGTGGAACTGGGAGCATTTCTGAGAATGCCACCATAGAGGTCCTGGATCTCAATCTCTTTCCTAGTAGCCTAAATTTTGCTTCCAGGACATCTCTCCTACCCTTCCCTAAGTCATTGGTACCTACATGTACCACGACCACCGGCTCCTCCCCAGCACTACACATAAGTCTGTCTAGATGCCTCGAGAGGTCCGCAACCTTCGCACCAGGCAGGCAAGTCACCATACGGTTCTCCCGGTCATCACAAACCCAGCTATCTATGTTTCTAATGATCGAATCTCCCATTACTAACACCTGCCTTTTCCTAGCAACTGGAGTTCCCTCCCCCGGAGAGGCAACCTCCGTGCGAGAGGCAGCCTCAGCATCATCTGGAAGGAGGGTCCCAACTATGGGAAGGTTCCCCTCTGCTCCCGCTGACTGCTCTGCTTCCCTTGGGCATTCTTCCTCCTCAACAGCACAGAGGCTGTCTGAGCGGAGGTGGGACAATTCTACAGTGTCCCTGAAAGCCTCGTCGACAAACCTCTCTGCCTCTCTCAGCTCCTCCAGTTCCGCCACCCTGGCCTCCAAAGCCCGCACGCGGTCTCTGAGGGCCAGGAGCTCCTTGCACCGAATGCAGACATACGACACCCGCCCACAAGGCAGGTACTCATACATTCCACACCCGGCGCAATAAACTGGATAGCCCCCACTCTGCTGCTGGGCTTCTGCCTGCATTGTCTCCTAGTTAATGAAAGGGTGGTTGAGAGAAAGGGGTTTTAGAGTATGGTTTTGAAGTATAGGTTATATGGGGACAAGGGACCAAGGAGGACCTATGGGGCCCCGCCCTCCCTTGAAACTCCCTGGAGAACTCCCTTGCAAAACTCCCTGTTAGCAGCCCCTGTTCGC